>MU001514.1:346265-601842 GCA_010093485.1 Karstenula rhodostoma CBS 690.94
TCTAGTTTGGATGAGACTTCCTCCCCGAGTGGCGTTTCGCCCTCAGGTACTTTGGCTAGCCTCACTGTTGATCAGCCCGTGTCCACAGGAGCTTCACCTTCCAACAACTTTCTGTCCAGTATCTTGTCGAGCCTCACCGGAGAGCTTGCTTCCCCTACTGGAATTCTACCAATCACTTCAGCGTCGAGTTTGGATGAGACTCTCTCCGCGACTGGTACTGGCTCTGTTGGTGGCATTCCCAGCAGCGTTGTGCTCCCTTCTGGCGACATCAGCTTGTCTTCGGAGATTCCGCTGTCTTCATCAACAAGCGGTATCGTCGTCGGAATTACCACTGCATTTGGTACTGGTGCTACGAGCGCGACAGCGACGCCCACAATCACCGGCTCTGTTGCGATTCCCACTTCAGAGACTGTCAGCGAGACAGAGCTTCTTCCCGGTGTTTCATCGCTGCTCTCCTCGGTCGTGGGTGACGTGTCATCTGTCCTCTCCTCGGCTGTATCTGATGTGACCTCTATCCTTAACCCTACGGAACCAACTTCAACTGTTGCACTTCCTACGACTGTTTCCGGAGTCAGTGACTCAACATTTGGCCCCACTGCTCCTACTGCCACAGCCATTGTCACGTCTGCGCCTTCCAGCGAGCCCACGCTCCTACCCAGTGAGACTCTTTCTCTGCCAGACCTTTCCAGTGTGATTTCCAGCATCATCTCGGACGTTTCTAGCGTTATTTCGCTTCCCACCGACACATCTGTCCTCCCCACCGGCACTGGCATCCTGACGTCCTTGCCCACCGTGCTCCCCACCGGCACTGGCATCCTGACGTCCTTGCCCACCGTGCTCCCCACCGATACTGGGATCCTGACGTCCTTGTCCACCGGCCTCCCCACCGATACTGGGATCCTGACGTCCTTGTCTACCGGCCTCCCCACCGGCACTGGCATCTTGACGTCTTTGCCCACCACGGCGACGGACACCATCATCTCTATTCCTACATCTGAGACATCTCCTATCGTCTCTACGGATGTGCCGACGTCTATTCCGACGAGCGTCCCGACTACTTCTGGCTTCACTGCTCCGGGATCAGTTTCTGGTACTGGTGTGGAGAGTTCGACCCCACTTCCTACCGCTACTGATGTGACCACTTCATCAGCGCCCATTGAGACGGGTGTCACCACCTCTTCGTCCGTAGGCACTGACGCCACAGCTGTCACGAGCAGCCCGTCGCCATCGAGCGAGGCGACCATCCCTGTCTCGGAGACCAAGATAACGAGCGCTTCGGAAGTGTCATCTAACAAATCTGCCTCACAGGCGCCGGAAGTGTCGTCCAACACGTCTGCTTCACAGACGCCGGAAACCACACCATTTACGATTTCCGCTACAGAGACTAGCGCTCCAGCTGTCACCCAGCCTCCCACGAGGACGACGCAACCTCCCATTTCCCTGGTGCCAATCTCCAGCGATAGCGCCACGACTTTGGTGGTGCCGTCCAGCATCGTCTTTGCACCCTCCACGTTCAGCACTGCCTCGCAGAGCGCGATGCCGAGCGGCGTCGCTCCTTGGATCCAGCCTCCTAGTGGTATGCCTTCCGAGGTACCCCAAAACATGTTTTTGGGACAGATTGCTTTCGACTACGGTCTGAACTACGACTTCGTGGCATCAAGCGGCAGCAGCAACCAAATCTTCACATACCTGAAACCAGCTATCGCTCAAGCTATTGGCGTCAAGGAGGAAGACGTGATCCACTACGGTCTCAGGGCTGCCGACACTACCCAATACAAGGGCTGGGTCACGACTCTCGCTGTCTTCATGATACCCAAGGACAAGAACACTACGTTGGAGGTGCAGCTCGGACAGCCCGCGTCCCTCTTCTACCATAACGTTGATGAGAACGGTCAGCCTCGCACCACCGTCAATGAATTGACGTCTCTCGTGGACCCCACCTGGCCTCTGATGTATGGCAGCTTTCCCGATGGCACTAGCAGCCCTATTACCAATCAGAACAACGCATCTCCAGGTGTAACTGACGACAGTGGCCACGGCGGTGCCCTTCCAGGTGACACTACCGGCAGTCGCAAGATCAACCCCACGAGCGCTGGGATTGCCACAGGTGCTGTTCTCGCAGCTGTTGCATATGGTGCTGCCATGTTCTTCGTTGCACGCCGATACAGAAACAAGAAGGCGGCTCATCGTCGATCCAGCTCTGTGCCAAGCACAAGCCACGACACCTACGGCTCTGTCGGTGGCGGGAACTGGATGTCAGGCGCTCGCAATGGGAGATTGACTCCCACCGTTCCCGGCAGTCGAGGTAGCCGAGGCAGCAGCAGCAGCAACGGTCGCAGCATACGGACACAGCAGATCTCAGCTCCCGTCATGGCAGAAAACTCGCTCGGTTGGAACTGATACCGTCTATGCGCAATCGACGCCCACATGAGTTCACGCGCTATTGTATCATATTCGGACGGACAGGTCACGCCTTTACCTGCCAACATGAGTGGGTCGCTCCGACCCTCCACGTGTAATTATCTTGCGGCCATCCCGCTGGCGCACCTCGGACCAAGCTAGTCTAAGCTGGCACCGACCCGCCCGGGATGTTGTCCACATTTTTCATGTTCGGACACTCTCACTAAGAACCTTATTATTCATATCTCTTTTATTATCTGACAGATCTCGGATCTTTTCTTTACCTCATACTTTTCCTGTTCTTAGATACCTGTCTATGCTGGCAAGCTAGACATTTGCTTTTGCTTTCGAGGGGAGGTATTGTTGGACACGTTTGTGGGATCTAGCTCTTGTGAAGCATTTGTAGCATCTGCGTAGAGTAGGGGTATGGTGTAGGCAGAGCGGCTTGTGGGGATGTTGCACGTAAATATTTCCAGTACGTAGGGGGGAGGTGAATCGAAATGAAAAGTTAAAACAAAATCCTGCCTACTGTACAACTCTAATGCATATTTGTTCGAGGATAGCTGCGACCTGTGTGGCCTTGCATAGCATGTCGAGTGCCAATGCTGCGTGGCAAGAATCCCACTTGACTACGCATATATACTACTCCGTGAATTAATTGTACGTATCGGAGACTCCAAACATATTGCGTGTCGAGCATTGTCGTCTACCACAGGTACCCGTGCAAGTGATATTTAGATTGAGCGGCGTGAGTCGAGGCTGCGCTCGGGGAAGGATCCACCTGGTCCCTCGAAGTCTTGGCGGGCAACACCGATCCCACATGTCCTCTGGACTGGCCTAAGCAACGAAGCCGCAACTTGTCCATAGCTCCGCACCCAACGATCGTTCTCTCTTTTGCGGCCAATCTCTACTACCTAGGGCGCAATTCTTTGACTGATCTCTAGGCACCAAGATCTCGTGCGCCGGCGGGCTTTAAGTAGCCACGTCTTTCTAATTCCACCCCTCCGCTCAACACCCACCTCAGGCTCTCGCTATGCGTCTAGACGTCAAGGTACGGCACGCTGTTAGGAGCTACAGAGTACGGAGAGCACCAAATGCTAATATATTCGGCACTACAGAGGCAGCTGTTTGCGCGGTCAGAGAGAGTCAAAGGTGAGCTTGCGCATGCGCCATGGGATCACGTTAAGCTAACACGCCACAGGAATTGGTAAAAACCATGCGATCCATCTAGGGCCTGCATACTAAACGCCTCGAAGACTTTCACCCGACCGAGCCATGGATTCTCACCACATTATACAGCGGTACGCAGGGACGGAGCTCACCATGAGCATTACGCATACTGACGCCGGCCAGGACACGTTCACATATGGTCCTATGTCTCGCAATCCATCGTTAAGACCTTCGAGCTCTGCGATGTGCCTGTCCGAGCAGGTCGTTTTATCGCCCGGAAGAACTGGATAGTCGCAGGTGCGCTGCCCACAGGATGCGAGACCGCATATACTGACGATTACCGTCAGGCTCGGACGACTTCCGGCTTCGCGTCTACAACTACAATACCTCAGAGAAGGTCACCGAATTCGAAGCACACCCCGATTACATTCGTGCGATTGCGGTGCACCCTACACAGTCCTTTGTCCTTACCGCGAGCGTGAGTAGTCGGAGTGGACCAGACAATGGGCAACGCTGATAAAGCGGCAGGATGATATGACTATCAAGTTATGGGATTGGGACAAATCATGGAAATGTGCGTTCACGGATACAGCGACCAGCTGCAGCGCTAACCTCTGGCAGGTGTACAGGTGTTCGAAGGCCACGGACACTATGTTATGGGCATTGCGATCAACCCCAAGGATCCCAACACATTTGCCTCGGCCTGCTTGGACAGGACCGTCAAGATATGGTCTTTAGGCAGCTCTACGCCTAACTTCACACTCGAAGCGCATGAAGCCAAGGGTGTGAACTTCATCGACTACTACCCGCAATCCGACAAGCCATACCTCCTTACCACATCGGATGACCGAACCGTAAAGGTTTGGGACTACACAACGAAGGCTCTCATCGCCACTCTGGAAGGTCACACTTCAAATGTTAGTTTCGCAGTCTACCACCCCGAACTTCCGGTGATCATTTCTGGATCTGAAGATGGTACAATCAAGATTTGGCATTCGTCAACATACCGCCTAGAACAGTCATTGAACTATGGGCTGGAGCGCGCTTGGTGTGTGGCATATCAAAAGGGCAAGAACGGCGTGGCGCTGGGCTTCGACGATGGTGCGGTGGTTATTTCCATGGGCCGAGAGGAACCAGCGGTCAGCATGGATGCCGGAGGAAAGCTACTCTGGGCAAGACATAACGAAATCCTCACAGCCGTGATCAAAGGGAACGAAAACCTCAAGGATTCTGAACGACTTACTCTTCCGAACAAAGACCTTGGTTCAACCGAGATATATCCCCAATCGCTACTGCATTCGCCAAACGGACGTTTCGTCGCTGTTTGTGGTGACGGCGAATACATCATCTACACTGCATTGGCCCTTCGAAATCAAGCATTCGGTTCGGCGCTGGACTTCGTGTGGGCTTCCAAGGAGCATGACAAGGATTACGCTATCCGAGAGTCCTCTACCAGCGTGAAGATCTTCCGCAACTTCAAGGAGCGAAGCGTGCTCAACGTGGGCTTTTCTGCCGATGGTTTGAGTGGCGGTGTATTACTCGGCGTCAAGGGACAAGGTGGCATCGGCTTCTTCGACTGGGATAGCGGCGCTCTAGTACGCAGAATAGAAGTCGAGCCAAAGAGCGTCTACTGGTCGGAGAGCGGCGAGTTGGTCACTTTGGCCACCGACGACACATTCTACGTTCTCCGCTACTCGCGTGAGAACTACTTGGAGGCAGTGCAAAGTGGAGAGGTCGACGAGGATGGTGCCGAGTCGGCTTTCGAAGTTGTGTGCGACATCAATGAGAGGTACGTACCAACTAAATCTGGATCTTTGAATCCGTGACTAACCAGTCTAGCGTTCGCACTGGTACATGGGTCGGAGACTGCTTCATCTACACCAACAGCACGAACCGGTTGAACTACCTTGTGGGTGACCAGACCTACACCATTTCACACTTCGATGCGCCACACTACCTACTTGGATACCTCCCCCGAGACTCAAGGATATACATTGCCGACAAAGACGTAAACGTGGTATCTTTCGCGCTCTCTCTCGCTGTTGTGGAGTACCAAACTCTCGTACTGCGCGGTGATCTGGAAGCTGCCGAGGAAGTGCTCCCCTCAGTACCCAAGGACCAGAACAACAAGATCGCTAGATTTTTGGAGGGTCAGGGCTACAAGGAGCTCGCACTGAATGTTGCGACAGATCCAGAACACCGCTTCGATCTCGCTCTGTCATTGGGAGACCTTCAGCAGGCCGTTACTATCGCTCGGGAGCAAGATACTGAGCACAAGTGGAAGACAGTCGGAGATGCTGCTCTCAGCGCTTGGGACGTCAACTTGGCGCAAGAGTGCTTCGTGAAGGCGAAGGATCTTGGTTCATTACTCCTCGTCTACTCCGCTACCTCGGACGCTGACGGTCTTCGCGAACTCGCCTCCCTCGCCGAGACAGCAACTGCCAACAATGTAGCATTCTCAGCACTGTGGCAGGTGGGCGATGTACAGGGTTGCATCGACCTGCTCGTCAAGACCAACCGCCTCGCCGAAGCCGTCCTCTTCGCGCAGACATACAAGCCCAGCGCCGCCGCTGGACTCGTCAAGCAGTGGAAGGGTAGCTTGGAGAAGGAGGGCAAGACCAAGGTTGGTCGGCTGCTCGGGCAGCCACCCATTGAGGGTGAGGGTGACGAGGAGATGTTCCCTGAGTGGGAGGAATACTTGAGGTTGGAGAAGGAGGGTGGCACTGTCGAGGACCTCGCGGTGGGTGAGGTGGAGGTGGAGGAGGACGCGGACGGTGTTGAGGAGGAGATTGCGGAGGAGGCAGAGGACGAGGAGGAGGAAGAAGAAGAAGAAGAGGATGAGGAGTAGGGCTCTCACTCCCACCATACGCTAGAGGTCACTCTTCTGCCGCCTGATCCTGTGTGGGAGTCTTAATTGACAGAATTGGCACGTTGTTCAGTGGTTGGATGATCCTGTGCGTCATTCTCCGTAGCGATGCTGGTGGGTAGATGAGTGAAAAAATGATTCCACTTGTTTTTAGAAATAACTCGTTATTGTTATGATGTGCTTGGCACGCAGTTGCATGCGCCGTCTAACCGTCCACTTTCTAACGACGTAACGCCGATTGGTATGTCCAATCCATGTCCCCAAAGTTGAGCAATTATATGCCGTCGTTACAACACCTCGCCTGTATATACGACCGGTGAGCAGAGTCCAGCCACCGCTCCACATTTGTACAATCAAGAAGCGCAATAACCCCCAAGCCTTCGTGGCCGCTGCGCCACGCCACGCCGCTGCGATTCTACCGCACACGCGCACCCTCGGCGTCGTGGTACGCACTGTCCCGGAACTTTTCCTCCCCGCTCTCCGTTCCCGAGCTACTGCTCGTCGTATCGCTCTCCTCGGTCGTGTGTACCCTCCGCCCGCCGTCCTTCACGTTGACCACTTCGTCGGCGACGTCGTCCAGCTCGTCGACCTCGGGCAGCCCGCGGCCCCGCCCGAAGAAATCCTCCGTCCGCAGCCCCCGCACGTCCTGGGGGTTGACCCCCTGCCGTAACCGCCCCTCCTTCTTCATCTTGCGGATGTACTCGCGCACGGGGCCCATGGCGGCATCGCGACACGCCTCCTTGATATCTGAGCCGGACATGCCGGCGGACAGGCGCACAATGTAGTCGATGTCGAAGTTTGGTGCGTCGATCTGCGTGCCGCGGAGGATGAGGGTGAAGATTTTTGTGCGTTGGGAGGCGTTGGGGAGGGCGACGGGGAATTTCTTGGGCATGCGGCGCAAGATGGCTTCGTCGATGTCCTGGATACGGTTGGTCGCGCCGAGGATGCAGATGCGCTGGGGGTCGCCGGAGCCGGACCGCGTGGCGCTCGTCAGGCCGTCCCACTGCGTCATGAACTCTGCCTTGACCATGCCCGAGGCCTCGTGCTCGCCGCTGCGGCGCTGGCCGAGGACGGCGTCGATTTCGTCGATGAAGACGATGGAGGGCTGGAGCTTGCGCGCGAGGCTGAAGACGGCCGACACGAGCTTGTTGGAGTCGCCGTACCACTTCTCGGTTATGGTGCTGATGTGCAGGTTTATGAAGCAGGCGCCGGACTCGTGGGCGAGGGCTTTGGCGAGCATGGTTTTGCCGCAGCCTGGGGGGCCATAGAGGAGCACGCCCGAGGGCGCGGAGAGGAGGGACGATGAGTGACTGTAGAGGTGTGGGAGGGTGAGTGGGTAGATGACTGATTCTTTGAGCTCTTCGATTATGGGGTCGAGGCCGCCGATGTCTAATATCCTCTTGTTAGTCCATATCATACGATAGTAGCATGTTCAAGGAGGCGAAATGTGGCAGGAGGGGAGAATGTACCGTCGAACGACACAGGGATCTCCTCGGGCGCGACGACCTCCATCGCAATCGTCTGCTCGTACGCTGTCAGGTTCAAGTCTTCTATCCTTGGCCTGTCGCCGCGTCTCCTCCGCTCGTACTCATCGTCGCTGTCGCTGTCGTACGGATCATGCGTTTTGTTGCTGAGTATGGCTCCGAGCTTGCGGTTCGCGGCCGATGCTTTGCGCTTTGCTTCTTCTTTCTGCTGGGCGTCGGGGTCGAGGCGCGCGAGGAGGTTTCGGATGATGAAGTAGGCTATTGCAGGCTGTATACACGAGTTAGAGAGACGCTCGACGTGGATGTTAACACGTGCTGCATGAGCAACATGTGCACGGGGCAAGATACGTACGGCGGCCATGGCCATGATGATGTCTGGGAGGTAGCCCGTAAGGCTGCTCTTCTTGTTGGAGCTCATTGTGGATCGTTTGCCTTTCCAATCCTCAGGGCGTGGAGTAAGAAGTTTGCGACGAGCGGCGTGGAGACGGAGGCGAATGCGCCGTTGGCTCGTGAAGTTGCACGCATGTCGTTGTTCCGCTCCCGGTCGAGAACGCCACATGTGTGGCGCGTGTGGTATCGGCATCGGCCTTGGCTTACCTCCACTTTGAGCTTCCGCCGTGAGCTGCACGAGTAATCCGAACTCTCTCGCAAACTGCGCAAGTCTGTAAAAATAAAATCACAATGGCAGCGATATACAAGCCCACCGAAGCCATCCAGCTTCTTCGTCCCATTACGAAACGACCCATCAGTGTACAACGAAAACGGGCGGCGCGCGTAGCATTCTCTACCTCCCGGCCTGCACGATCAACAGAGACGAGCAAAGGCCCGCTACAGCCTACAAGGAGAGCAGTCACAATCGCCAATGATACGGGTGCAGTGCGTTGGAGCGAATTATCGCCTGGGGAGAAGGCGTCGCGAACTGTGCAGCAGTCCTTCAACTTGTCTGTAGTTCTAGTAGGCGTCGTCATGACAGTAGGTTTCCTTGTCCACTTCTGCTCACCCCACCTGACGCGAATACAGTGCGGCGTTGGCTACTTCCTTTTCGCCGACGTCTTCAGCCCCGATTCAAAGACGGCACATTTCAACCGCGCGACAACCGCCATCCGCGCCCACCCCGAATGCCAACGCCTGCTCGGCCCAGGAAACGAAATCGCCGCGCACGGCGAGGCTTCGTGGTCGCGTTTGGCCCGCAATCGATACTTGTCGTCTAGCACCGAGACTGACAAGTGGGGCACCGAGCACTTGAGGTTCAGGTTCTACGTGGAGGGACCGGTAGGACAGGGCGTCGCGCATGTGCATCTGACCAAGAGGCCGAGTCAGAATGAATACGAGTACCATACGCTGGCGGTGGATGTGAAGGGACACCAAAGGATATATCTGGAGAATGCGGATGGGAAATCAGGAGGGAAGATCGCACCGAAGATTTTCGGAGCGCGATGGTGGTAAATGTATGAAGAAGCGTTCCAGTTATGGGCTGAGTAGGAGCAGGTGTTCAACAAGTGTACATTGTGCAGTGTCAGTTTTGGGGGTCCAACGGCACTTGCCAAATTTTTGGGTTTTCTTATCGTTCGAGCTGACCTACGTTTCTACATAACGAGATTCGTAACGTCCGCGGTAAAGGTGTTTGAGTCTATCCAGCATCCGTTATGCACGATTATCAGATCGAACTGTGTCTTGAGACCAGTGTATTGATCCCATACACAATCACGAGGACGCAAATCTTGCCAGCAGCCTGGGCAAGTTGGTATCCGGTCTGCCTTGCATAATAATCACTTGGCTTTTCTTGGAAGACGCCTCTGCAAAGTCTCCGTACAATTACTTCTCCTAGTTTAACTCAAACATGAAGCACGCCCATATCTGCGGTCGACTTTACAGCCTGCAAAGAGCACGCGAGTACAGAAAAGCTACGCAGTGTAAAACCTCTTAATTGCTATCTCCACATATGCGATGCAAGTTGCGATACCCAAATCCAATGTCACAGTCCCCATCCCAACCCGATCCCAACACTAAAACGCTCAAAATGCAAAACGTTACCAGTGGACAGTCAAGCCCTCGAGAGAGGGCAGAGTCATATGCCATCCACGACTCCCAACCCGAGCCATCCAAACGCCCAGACGCAGTACCCTCCTATCCCCGCCCACCCCTTCCCCTTCACTCCAACCTCTCCATCAACCCCCTCCTCACCTTCGTATTCACCACCCCACCCACCCCAAACGCCGGCACAATCCTGCCCATCCTTGCCAAACTCGCCTTCCCCCAATCCCGTAGCACCCTCTTCGCCCTTCCGTCCACCCCACCAACCTTTACCCTGGGCCTGTTATACAAATCCAGCCCGAGCAGGTGCAGCGGCGTGCTAAACACCTGCACGGCGGCCGGGGTAACGAACTGCGCGACGCTCGCCGCGCTCATCCACTTCTGCGCCTCGGCGCCCATGTGTTGCGCGACTGTGGGTGCGAGGAGCGGCGGGAGGTTGAACGAGGCGTAGATGGTGAGGCAGTCGCGGATGGTGAAGAGCGCGAAGGTGGGGAGGGGGACGGGACGAGAGGGGCCGGTGGAGCCGAAGAGCTGCGTGAAGCGCGAGTCTTTGTAGAGACAGAGGGCGAGGTTGGCGGTCGAGGTGGCGAGGAATTTGGGGGTGCCGGCCGTGGTGGTGGAGGGTGGGGTGGACTTGAGGGTCGAGGTGGTGGTGTCGAGGGTGTTGGCGGTGAAGTAGGTGCCGAAGTAGAGGGTCTGTTACACTCCTGTTGGCTTATGCGTGTTTGATGTGGGATTGAGGGGGGAAGTGTGTAGAGCGTGGATAGGATATGGTAGATGATCAGACATACAAAAATCAGCGCAAAGGGCTTGCTTCCGAGAAACCGATGCGGGCTCACAAACAGCTCCCTCGCGCTCTTCTTCAGGCTCTCTCCTAGCGTGTTCCTCCCGCTCGCATTCTCGATAATGCCTTTGTCTATCATCGTGATGATGGGCGCAACCAACACGCCCGCCGAACCCGCAGCCAGCGCATCCGCGCCCACCCTCAGTCCCAGCTTCTGCGTATTCCACGATCGCGCGGGTTCCTCTTGGGCGCTTTTGGCTGAGATAGAAGGGGGTGGTAGCAGCGGACTCGGCAGCGAGACTGGCATCTTGGGCTTGGGGAGCGCGCGCGCGTCCCAGGGGATTTCGGCTGGTTCAGCGACGGTCTGGATGGGGATATGCGGCGCTGACGTGTCTGGGCGTGCTGGTCCTTCTCTCACGGGGTGCTGTGGAGCGTTCGTCTCCCCCATTGCAACCTCCTGCTGTGACTGATAAACTCGTTTCTCCCGCAGTGCTGCATGTACTGTTCTCTATCTTTCTCTTTCGTCTTATCACGCCGTTCTTCTCAAAACCTCTCCCTTAGCATGCAAAAACGCGCGGAACCCAAAGCCAGGCAGAACAACCGATGCGAAGGGCGCGGATGTAGAAAGTAATACCTTGCAAAAGCGCGCGAAGAGCCAACAACCAAGAAGTAATACATTTCGCAATCGCACTCGCACGTTAGCTTCCCCAAATATCCATGGACCCCACCCAGCCAGATTAGCAGCAAGCTTAGCGTCGATTGTCGCACCGCGCCGAAGTCGGAGAGTCGCGTATCATTGGCGCGTGGGCCGCTTACCGCCCCGATCGGTGTGTAGTCCGTTCAGAGCCGCGTGGATCTGGGGAATCCCGCGGGAGGGTACCGTCGGGTGAGCGAAATACACATCCAGACGGTGCGGGTCGTGTGGGGTAGAACGTCAGTCGGAGCTCCCTAGATTTCTAGATGCAGGTGTCCGGCGGAATGAGAAAACGGCGTCAATCGCGTGTAAGCGGTTACCACCGGCGCTTTTCGACACGTCGTCGTCCCTGACTCACAGTGCATGTGGAGCAATGCAGGTTGAAACAAAACTCCCACTAAACGACCCACGAGCGGGCGTGCCAAACAAACAGGCAGCATATTATATATGTTGGATCCCCCTTTGCAACACTCAAATGAGAACACTGAAGTTGAAAAGGTGAACAGTTGAATAACTCCATCAGCCAAACAGGGCCCCTCGACAGTAAACAAGCAACCATTCACACGTGATATCTCTCCTCACTCTCATAAGCAACCACAACCGCAACCACCCAATGATACCAAAATGAGCATGTAAATCCAAAACGATCCAGGGTAATAGAAAAGGTGTTTGCTCCACCATGATGTTCCGGTACGCCAAAGCTCGGATTCGTTCCTCCCCCATTTTGCAACGCCGTGAAGTCGTGAGTACCGAGAAGCCGCCAAGTCGAAAGGTAAAAAGGCGGCGAAGAGGATCGAAGAGTCGTGTATGCCAGATCCCAAATCGCCCCATTATCTCCCCAGTCCAACCCATCCAACCCATCCAGATCATCCAGATCATCCAGTCGTGCCTGCCCTCCTCCTCGAGCATAATTCCAAACCCAGCATTTTTCTCGTCGCATAATCAAAAGTTTCAACGATGCAAAAGCCCCAACCAACCGCTGTCCAAAACATAAAAGCACCTGGCAGATCCCGTCTTCGCTGAAAAACACAAATGCTTACCTCTTGGTCATGACTGACAACGAAAGCTTCGGGTTTCTCTCCACCGCGATTTGCAGATCCTCGTCGTTTTCGATTGGGTAGTACTGGCCCTCCGCCTCGTCCCTGTATTCGACAATCAATTCTTCGTCCCTCTCTTGAGGATGTTCCACTGCTCTCCGTTCCTTCAACTTGGTGTATAGATCAGAATATCTGAGAGACAGCGGCATACGAATGACAACACAATTGTCTTCTTCGAACCAGACTTTGATCTTCAACGCTGATCCAGCGCCGGTACTCGTAGACGCAGATGTCGCCGACAATCCAGAGTGTTGGTGTTGCATCGGTGGTGGGTTCAATCCGCCCTGAGTGCTGCCCATGGAGATGCCTCGTTGGTGGCTCGGGAAATTGGATCCTGTCGAGTATGCCGTCTGCGGTGTAGTGGCCTGCAACTGATCTGCAGACGATTGCCTCGATGCGCCCTGCGACGGGTTCGACGATTGGCCCGAAGTCTGCGATAAACGGTACTCTTCTTGTGCGACTAGTTCTGGATCGATTTCGTAATCTCCCGACCTGGGTGCGAAGAAGCCCTTGACTAGATGACCGCGGGTGATGTGCGAGCCTAGCCTTAACAAGTGCTTAATGTATTCATCTAGGTTAGCACGTCGTCCATTAGAGATGTTATCGGTAACATAGGTCACTGGTCCAGGCATGAACGGCAGTGTGCGCTCGCCTCCGGTGGTACCAGCTTCCTGAGGGTATGTCGCAATCAGCTGGATTTGCAAATCATAGAAATCCTGGTACAGTCGCTGCAACTCCCAATGGCGGCCATCTTCCATCTGGCATTCAATGATGAACCAGAAAATGTCGTCGGCGAAACAATATCGTGGTACGCATGCTTTTACCGGTGCACAGAGATTCGAGCCCGATGCGCGCTGGTCCTGACGAGATTGCTGTGCGAGTGAGCCACTGCGCGAATGAGATGAGACCTGCGACAATCCTGGTTAGACAAATGCGGAAGCTGCAGAGTGCTCATTAGGCAAAACTCACCGAAGTGGCTTGACCGTAGCCTCCGTTTGATGCCCCGCCCGCTTGACTCTTGCCGCTCAGGCTCATTCGCTCCATGCCTTGCTGGAGCGTTTGCTGTGAATTGGTTTCAAGTTTGCCTAGAGGTATGCTTCCGTTCTTGTAGTCTGCGGCCATCTTTTTCCACTCTTCGACCTTTGGCACGCCCGCCCGCCGCACTGCTTCGTGCGGATCAGTCACAGCCTTCCCGGTGGTCATGTCCCTAATCTCGATGAAGGACACCGGTATCAGGCCAGGGCCTCCGAGTCGTGTGATGGGCTTTGCGACAAACCATTCTGGGTTTGACTGTGCAATGACAATGATGGCCTCCCCCTCTTTTGCTTCCAACTCGTCCGGTCGCTCTGCCTTGAAATCGTACATGACGATTCCATAGACCATGGCTCCTGTTCCCTTCATCATGGCGGCCATGCCACTCATGCCCCCCATGCCACCCATGCCACCCATGCCACCCATACTGCCCATGCCTGCTGTCCGTGACATCCTGCCTGCGTCTGTACTCGTTGGGCTGGTGATGCTGCGCTCCTGGTAGCCCGAGTCGTGAGCTGCGTTCTGGTTCGCAGGGGTAGATTTGGTAGAGCCAGCGCTGTCGCGCACTGTCTTGCCCACTTCGTCAAAATACGTGACAGGCACCAGCCCGCGGGCGCCGTGTAGCGGGTTACAGGCCTCGTACCACTCCTTGTCGTTTTCGCGGCCGATGACGTGCAAGAAGTCGCCCGTAGAGAAGCTGAGAAAGCCGGCGTTGGGAGCGGCGTCGGGCGGGCCGCTGTAGTCGTAGAGAGCTTTTATGACCTGTGTTGGGGTGCTGTTAGCGGAGGGGCGCGCAAACGGGAGCGTGCGCCAGGCACGGGCGGGTGTGGGCGGCAGCTCGCAGCGAAGCGGCGACTCACCTTCTTGGGCGGTACTATGGCGATAGCGTCCTTGGGGGGGATGGAGATGTGGTGCGGTCGTGTGTCTTTCTCGCCCTTCACCGATCTTCGAACGAACTACGAGGCACGTTAGCGCTGGTGACGGCACGACTCGGCGGTGAGGGCGGGCGCGTATGCACGGATGTACCTTCATGGCGGGCAGTCACGGTGGTTGCTGGCGCGACAGCAGACTCGAAGACGATATAAGGTGCAGATGCGTGTGCGAGATTGCGCTGACGAACGTGGACGCAGGACAGCGCCCAAGATGGAAGCCGGCAGGCTGGCCTGTGTGCTTGGGCCGCGTAGGGAGGAACCTGGAGGAAATGAGCTGCTGCGGCTCGCCAGGGCCGTGCGCGGGGATGCGCAAACGTCGCAGCAGGAAAGGTAGTAGGGCTGTAGGTGCTCGGTGGAGTCGTTCTTAGTACGTGGTCGTGTAGGTGGGTGCCAAAGATGCCAGGTCGTAGGCGGCGGCAGAATGGAGAGCAAGTGTGTACGTTATGCGTGTGCCACCCTGTGCGCAATTGCAGATGTGACCTCTGCGCCGGCTGGCGTGGCTGATACACCAGCAATCGGACAAGGGGCCCGGCGGCGCAGCGAGCGGACAGGGTGAATTGTCTTTGTCGTGGCGGGATTCCGAGGCTGCGTGACGACACCGGCCAGACGATGCGAGTCCCAAAGGAATGAAAACTTGCAACGCCCGGCGCGAACGGTGGAGACTCCACGAGATCCGCGCCTCCACTCGACACCTTGTCGGACCCACGTCCGCTGTCAGGCGCTGGAGTTTGCAGCTTCCACCCGTGTGAATTATGCCCTGCGCGCCAGTAAACGCCGTCAGTTTGTAGGATATAGTCGTCTTGCATGCTGCCCCGTCTGTCCCTGCGTAGGCTCTGGTCCAATGCATAGTTGCCATGGCCTCGGCCTTTTTTACCTCACGTGTTACTGAGCGTCAAGGTTACCCGTCGGGCGCTTCACCACCGTCCCTCGCGCACCTCAAAGTCCGTAGGGTCTGCGTGTCCGCATACCTAAGCCTCGCTCCCTCGGACACAAACTCCAAAATTGGCTTACACTCGACATGTCCGCTAGCTCAGCGCGTTAGCTACGCGCTGTTTGTACACTTGCAACGTCTGTGAACCGATGCTTTCATTGACTATACTCTCTGCGTGCGCCTCGTGCTTGAATTGGGATCGGCGCACCGTTGACTACAGACTCGCCCAACGAATCGCGGCTCGACAAGCCATCTCGACCATCTCATTGGTCCTGCCGGCGCCTCCAACATAAATCACGGAGAACATCCTCCTTGTAAACTGATCAACTGGCGCATACACAAAAGATGCTGTGCCGCCGATCGTGAAGCTGCTTCCAATGGATGTCACCTCGGAAAAGAATCGTCCCTTCGTGCGCGTGTGCTGGGGGCCAACCGATTTCGCGGATAATTACTTGCCTAGTTGGGAAGGAGAATAGTCATGCTGGCGTCCTATCCGTGATCCCACGTGTGAGTCGGACATTTCTTCGGCCGCTGATGCCTGCGGCGATGACACATCAGGCCTGTGTTGCCCGAGAGCCGGAACTGCTACCACATCCCTACTACTCATCCCACCACGTTGGATCCCTTCCATTTTCGCGTGCCATCTTTTTCTTGAACAGCCCACTATTGCAGAAGCAACGTACTAAAAGGGTCCATGCGGCTTCACTCGGGCGCGGAGTAATCCGAGAAAAGCATTTCCAAACGTCTCGTGTATGAGATTGGAGGTCCTAGAACGTTCGCACAATGTCGCATAAAGCGGCCTCCCCGCGTTCCGGTCGATTGAGAACAGCAAACGAAATAAGGGGCTACCGGGTGATCGCTGTTTAGAAAACTTGCGTCGGGTTCTGGGCGACCAGAATGGTGACGTAGTTAAGTGGCGCAGGGCATCGTACAAAATGAAAAGTATGCAAAAGGTTGGAGTAGGTGAGCTTCGAAATCATGTGTCGCATCGAAGGTCGTTGTGTCAACTCATTTCTGGCCTTTGATGTCTACCATGGCGAATGCACCCTGTCGAAGGCTTTCGAATACGGAGGCGACCTCCTTCACTTTGACACGGAATTGAGGTTTGCCGTGCTCGTCGATCTTCTTGTCGATGGCTTGTGAAGCACCGTGGGACTCGAGAAATTCACGGCATTCACCATCGTCTCCGAATTGGAGTTCATCCGTAAGGAAACGAAGCCCGACACTCATGTAACTGCATCTCGTCAGCGAAGTACCCATGCCTGCTACGGATCTTACATACGCTCTAGAGATATTAGCGAGAGCATGCAAGCGCTCGCGCTCGATGAACATGTCCATCAAGTACGCGCCCAAATTTGGTGCGATAGTATACAGTCTAAAGAACTTATGGTAGTTTCCGACGGCCAATGATGAGCGGACGTCAAGTGCATGTTTGATCTCCGGTTTCATTTTGTCTGCGGGGGTTAATTCTGCCAACAGGTCGTTCATGTCGGTCTTGTTGCACGTATACACGAAGTAGAGGACGCGGTATCCGGTGAACTCGTCCGGGTTTCCAGCCAAGTTTTGCGAATACAGTGCTTTCAGCTGCGTCTGGCACTGGTTATACTCACCCATATCCCCCTGTTCCAGTGCGATCCGGGCGTGACTCTCGTAGACCTTCACGGTGAAGTCATTCTTGATGTGCTGCACAGTAAGGTCCTGACGCAAAGACTTGAACTGGTTGCACATGTAGCCGTAGTTCTTATCAGCCTTCCATTTCTTTCTCAGCATGGAGAGGGTCTTTTCGAGCACGTGTTGAGGTCGCACGGTCTCCGGTTTAGGGGGTGCTGTCAGACGGAAATAGCTCTTCTCGAGACTCATGTTGGTGCCAACACACGGAGCGTTGTCCACATCTGCATCGGTATCAGGCTTAGGGGAGTTCCTTGGCGGTGTTGAAGAATTGCCGTTCTTGCCCAGCTGGAAACGCTGTTTGCGCTTTTCCAGATCAGCCTGATCGAACTTACTAGTTACGTCCCCGGACAGTGCATTCTTCTTGTGGCGCTTCTGGTTGTTGGCATTTGCGTATGTGATGCGAGATTCTAGGTTAGTTTGGCGCCATGGCGGGACAGACATGTCTGCGGATTCTGACAGGTCGGTCTTGTCTTGCGACTTGCGCTTCTTGGATTGGGGTGTGTCAAACGTGGAATTAGCGGGGCCGTTAGGAGAAGAGAAGAGAGGGTTGCTCTGAGCTTGAGCCCACGCAGCGGCACGCTCGTCCCGAAGTAACTCTTGTGGCAAGGGATAGGTAGACCAATCGACGCTCTCGAGCTGGCTCCGTTCAGCGAAGAAGCTGATGACGTCCCTCAGTTTCTTCGTGGTATCTTCCTTAGAGATACCAGCGATGGTATTTTCGGGCTCGAAAGCACGTCCCACGTAATCGCGTACGTCGGGTGTCCACTCCACCTTTTGCGGTTTCTCGGACGGGGCGGCTGCTGGCTGCGACGGAGCGTCAAAAGGCGAAGCGCGCATGGGAATGTCGCTGTGACCTACTTGGGCGGGCGGGGGTCGCGCCAAAGTCGTGCGCGCGGCGACGGGATTGTAGGCGGGTGGATGTATCGGGGTCGACCACGCCACAGTGGAAGTGGTTGGCAGCGCCATTCTGGTGCGGGCCAAGAGAAAAGCGGGAACAACAACGGCTGCGGGTCAAGTGAATGAATCGTAGGTGAGGGTGAGGATGAAGGTTATGCAGCGGGCGCCGGTGGTGAGTGAAGAGCGGAGAGTGAGGCGCGTTGTGCGGGAAATCAGCCAACGCCAAGAGCGCCTTTACCCGATGGAGCGATCGAGTCGCGCCGATGACGAGGAGGGGTTGGTGAAGCAGATGCACGTCGTCTTCCGCGCTTCGTGCCTGGAGACTTGATGTGCTAATAGCTTCAGGCCACTCTCTCCCAATGCATAGACTGGATGTTTCTGCATCAGCTCGACCTTACGACGGCATTGCGCCCATCTTTGCTGCCGGAAGAGACGCTCTTGTTTGTCCAAGATGCGGTCGGCTTGTATGAGGGGTACGTGACTGCCCGCCCGCATGCCTGCTGCTGGTTGCGCAACATTACATTGACCCCATTGGTATAGCAAATACAAGATCCCTCAATATCAGAACGGGCAGGCGTACTTGACTTCGCACAGGGCATGCTATGTGGCTCACAGCGAGCCTCGACAAAACTCAGTAGCCATCTTCCTAAAAGATGTAGAGCGACACGAATTCTACGTAAGCTTTGTATATCTGCGCAGACGATAGCGCGCATAGCTCACTAGGTCTAGGCCGGCTTCCTCAAGTCGTCTCCCAAAATCACGCTCTATCCTAAGCCGTCCAAGCAGCTTTCTAGAGGTGCTTCGACCGCAGCGAGCAATGCAAGTACTACGCCCGAGAGACGTGGAAGCCCTGCACCAGCTGCACCACCCGTCAGCGCAACGTGGGTCTGCCCAATATGCTCCTTCTCCAATCCAGTCCCGTCGAATTTCGACCCAGCGACTGCGAATGCCCGCACACCACTACCACCGTGTCTTGCATGTGGCATCAAGCCTCCGCTTGTGCATGTAGTCAAGGCTGCGATATCCGCCATGTCGAACCGGCAAGCACCAGCGCCGCCTCTTGGTTACAATGATGGATCGTCAAATGCTCCCGTCCCCGGCATCGACAATCCTGCCTCCTCAGGGTCCGGCACAATCCCGTGCCCACGCTGCACTTTTCAAAACCACCCTTCGTTGACAACCTGTGAGATGTGTGGAGGTCCACTCGGAAGTGCAATAGACAAAAGGTTGGATATAGCCCAATCGATAGGTCGCGCGGAGTCTCCAGGTCCCTCTCTCAGCAGTCCTTTAAAAAACGAGACGATTCAGTCCATCAAGTTCTCGTTTCGTGGCGGAGGCGACAAGATCTTCTACGAGCGCTTGAAAAATGCACTAGTTCAACGAAAATGGCTCCTCCAAAGTGCCCCGCCGATTCCAAAACCACGACCCGCATCGGGCTCATTCGAAGATGCTTACTCGGGCAATGCAGATACACCAGCAGCTGACCCAGGGCGCAGCAAGGTCGTCGGGATTGCGGGTCTTGAACGGAGAGGTCTTGAACAGAAGATGAACAACGAAGCTATGATTGGAGGCGCCTTCGAGGATCTTGAGGCTTTGATGACCTCCGCCAAAGAGATCATTGCGCTTGCGGAGCAGTTCTCCTCCCAAGCAAATCTAGGAACCAACGGAAGCTCTGACGCGAATGCCTTGGCTTCTGCTTCTGCTCTGGGTCTCGTAACTACCAAGGATATGCTTGGAACTGGGTCCGGATCAGAGTCTCTCTACGTTTCGGAACTATCGAGAAATCTGGCAGAGTGGCTAACCGACGACACGCGCGGTATCTTGCGGAGAGAAGGCGGTATCGTGACGTTGGTTGATCTCTGGGCTGTCTTTAACCGCGCTAGAGGCGGCGTAGAATTGGTCAGTCCAGCAGACTTTGAGAAGGCAGCAAGGATGTGGGACAAGCTCAAATTACCCGTTCGGCTTCGACAGTTCAAAAGTGGGCTTCTTGTGGTGCAAGGTCGCGATCGAACGGACGAGAAAACCATTGCAAGTCTACTCGCATGGCTCAAAGAGTTACACAACGATCAGGCAAAAGATCTTCCCTGGGATGTGCACGCCTTTGGTAGAGGGGTCACAGCGCAGGAAACTGCGGAGCGGTTCGGTTGGAGCGTAGGCGTTGCCACTGAAGAGCTTGAGATGTCTGAAGAAGCAGGCGCCCTGTGTCGGGAACAAGGCCTTGAAGGAATACGATTCTGGGAGAACTGGCTGGTAAAAACGCCGTTCCACACATTGGAGACGTAGCACTTTACAGATGTCAAATTAAATGACAGCTGCGCCAAACATAGACACCAAAAAAGACCGTCTCCGCTAAGGTTAACTTGGCGTGGTTTTATACATACATAAACCGCAACGTCAAGGCACGACTCACAAGCTCAAGTCGAAAAGTTCCTTCTTCATGACGTAGATACGTATTGTGATTCAATGAAGGATTGGGTGGTGTAAGATTACAGAAAGTGGAGGCTCACCGTGTCTTCGCAATAGTGCCTAGGTACTAGACAGACAAGTGTAGATACATCGCTATAATGGCTTCTCAGACTGCATCTGAAAGAAAGGGCAGTAAAGTGAAAGTAAAGGTAAGTAACAGAGGGTATTTGCTGCTGCTTACCAGGTTAGTAACGCGGACATACCTGGTATAGACGGCCACTTACCCAGAAAGCACCAGCGCAAAACTCTTATATAGAGTTACACTAGCAAAAATATAGAGATACTATATATAATAATAGGGACGGCCGGCGTTAGTCAGTCACCTCTTTATTTATTTATTTAGAAAAACTCACTTCGCTAAGTTAAGTTTATTTAATTACTATCTTTCCCTAGAACTAGTTATTAAGATCTATTAAAAGCTACTAATCGTAGCTAGATACTAGTTAACTACGTTATAATCCTCGTTACCTTGTTCTACTATTAACGCGACACTGAGCTCCTACACTTAGTATTTCGCAATTAAACACTGTACGCCCCTGTCACCATCATTAAACACTAACCACACACAGCCGCCGCTCCTTCGCCATCGCTATCGCTATCGCCTGCGCCTGCGCTGCCACGCCGCGCAGGATCTCCCGCATCCAGTGGATACTCGCCTCGTCACCCATCACCTCTATTACGAACTTCTTATCCTCCTTAATCTCTTTCTTATTATTATAGTAATTTTATATACCCTATATCTCCTATTACTATAGTATATATCTATAGCTAAAAGATAATAGATATTATATTACTAGCTAATCTAGCTTATATAATTTAAGCACTTCCTTTATACCTACGTGCACTTTAGATTTAGATTCTAGCTAGCTTTTAATTTCCTAAATATTATAACTATCGCCTATTATTACTATTATTATTTAAATACCCTTACTATACTTCTCTACTTTATTATAGGTATTAGTTATTAGTATCCCTAAATAGATAGTAGGGAATAGGTATATTACTACCTATATAGGCTTATTAGTTAGGTTAATCCTAAGGTATAGGTAATATATTAGTAAGCCTAAAATTATAAGTATTATACTATATTATTAAATAGGATTTATAGTATATTAGGGATAGGTATTTTACTTATATTCTTTTCTCTTCTTATATATATACTATTAATAACTAATAGAATATAGAATAAGAGAAAGTAATATAGGCAGTAATACCTACCTATATATATTTTTTTCCTAATCTTAATAAAAACTATCCTTTTTAATACCTTATTAACTCTCTATTATTAGATTTCTTATATATTAGTAGGTATATACTAAGCCTATTTTAACTAGCTTAGCGCTATACCCTTTTTAGTTAGTATATATATAGATACTAGATAAGCCTTAGCTACTTTTTTAGTCCCCCTTTATTTATATATTAGTAAAGTATAATATACCTTTTTATCCCCCTTACTTTATTAATTTACCCACCCTTATAGTGATTGTATATAATATAATAGGGACTCTCGTACGTCCTTACAGACGATATTTAGTAAGTGCGCTAAGCCTTAGTCCCAGTGGGAGCCGAGTCACGTGGCCGGGGCCCACATCGCAGCAAAAGTATGCAAAACTGCGCACGGCAAAAACATACAACAGCGGGGATTCGCTGCTGGTCACCCACGCAACTACTGATCCGCCGGTACACTGCTTATATATGGCTGAGCGGACGGGAAGCCTAGTTTTCAGTGTCCTATGGTCGTATGTGAAGGATTTGATATTTGGGTACTTTATATCTGCTGCACAGGTTGTTCGCCTGACGCTTCTGTGGATCTATAATACAGATACATTTCAGCTTGTTAGGGCTTTTGCTCCTTATAACAACCTTATGCCCCCTCTTTAGAGTTGATAGCCTTGTCGAGGGTCAACGCAAATCGATTACCTCGTGATGGTATTATAGCCAGGGCTTCACTATAAGATTTACTTCTTACACCTTCCCACCTTTCTTCCAGCTCTACTCTTCTAATGAAAAATCCTGTCCACAATTGCCTGCGTACCAGTTATGCGGTACGAGAAACAACACAGAGAGGCAGAAGGCACTGTCCTGCAACCCAGTCACCAAACAAAGATGTTTGAACTACGGTTGCTTGAACCACGGAGCCAAGTTACAGACAGGCTATCATCATTGCCTTGAAACTCGGATGTGAACTCTCACCGATTAACGCCACATGACAGCCTGTGGTTCTCAAGCTGAGACAGATTGCTGGTGCATTGTCAGTCCTGATCACTTTATTCTTTGGTGCATTAAAAGCACACATTGACATGGGCTTGCTCTGAATCACAGCTCTTTATTTGGGTATCTGAATTGTTGGATCATAGATCTCGATAGATGCTCCCTCTCTCAGCGTCCGTAGAGCTCAAACAACTATCGATACAGTCGTGCAAGGAGATCCTGAGTAGACAGGTTAATGGCTTCTAGAAGCTAATGAGTTCAGCATGATATCTGGTAACTTCTTTAGCAGCTTACTTGACTGCTGTTACTTGGAAGTACTCGACATTCTGGAATGTCAGCTAAATGGCCTAATGATTGACACTTCGTGCATGAAATAGTTGGATGCATATAAGCTATTAGGGAAATAGACAAGTATACTTCTTTCTTCGGCCTGGGTATATGTCTTTGATGCTTTTAGTCTCCATTCTATATCTCTAAATGCACCATCCAAATGGTTGGTGGGGCAATGGTGTGAAGTCCTTCGAATGTCCCTAGCTGGTCCCACAAATCTGCGACACTTTGCGTCGTTATCTTCATCCAACCGAAATATTGCTGGGAGCCGTGTCTTTAAGTTTGAGGTTTCCTAATCCGCGGCCGCGTAATCAGCCTGTACACACTTGATCGAGGTACTACCGTCTCCAAAAACCTCGTCATCGGCCACCAGGAATACCTCTTGCCTGCGGAATGCATACTCCGTATCCAGAGTATCCATTCGCAGCTTCCCAAATTGATCAGGACTATATTATAACGAATCGACGAGTTTTGGTTGGGTCAGTCCGTTGACACGTTGGCAAGCTTCCGCGAGTCGCGACTTGGATCGCTTGGACGCGTAGGCGCTGCGCTTTCTGAAGGTGAATACCGGCGATATAGTATTAGGTTAAGATTATTAACTTGTATAGTGACCTGAGTTACTATAGGATTAACTATTCTATCAGGAGGGAAATAATGACAAAAAGATCGAGTTATCGAGTGTAGACAAAAATGTTGACAAAAAGGTATATAACTATTCTATATCTAATTGGCAAAGGCCTTGTCCTACATCCGGTTTGGGCGCTGCGGCCTTCCTGTTCCTGTCTTAAGCCCGGTATCGCCGCCTGCGGATGGCATCATCACTGGGTCAACCAGCTCCAGCTCCGAGCTCCTGCACCTCACACGCGCCGCACATCCATCCCAAGCTATCCTCAGCCCAACCAGCCCAACATGAAGCCGTCACTTTTGCTACCGTTATGTACCGCAGCGCTGGTCGCAGCTGTCTACCCTCCGCAGGTCGTGCTGGGCGACTCGCAGGCATCCATCGCTGAGGCCGACAAGTACCTCATCGAGCTGGCACCAGGAGAGACTCAGTGGGTCACAGAGGACGACAAGTGGGCTCTGCGTCGCGTATGTATATGGCTATATCGTGGCAGCAGCGCAGCTGGAAAACATCGCTAATGACGCATCAGAAAGGCATCAACTTCATGGACATTACGGACAACTCAGAGCTCGGCGCCCTGAACAGCAAATACGGGGCACGGAGCGTCAAATTCCCCAAGAAGATCGCTCAGAACGAGACCGTCGCGCCGCTGATCAAGCAGCTCGAGAAGAACAACATGCGCAAGCACCTGGAGGTCTTCACCTCATTCCATACACGGTACTACAAGTCAACTACGGGGGCCCAATCCTCTGCATGGCTGCTGAAACAAGTCAACGACACGATCGCGAAGAGCGGAGCTTTTGAACACGGTGCATCGGTGAAGGCGTTCTCCCATCCTTGGGGCCAGTCTTCCATCATCGCCACGATCCCGGGCAAGAGCAACAAGACCATCGTCATCGGCGCACACCAGGACAGCATCAACCTGTTCCTCCCGTCCATCCTCGCTGCGCCTGGAGCTGACGACGATGGAAGTGGCACTGTTACGATCCTCGAAGCTCTGCGCGTGCTGCTGAAATCCAAGGATATCGTGAAAGGGGACGCCCCGAACACCGTCGAGTTTCATTGGTACTCAGCTGAAGAGGGAGGGCTGCTTGGCTCTCAGGCAATCTTCCAGTCATACGAAAAGGAAGGTCGTGATGTCAAGGCTATGCTTCAGCAGGACATGACAGGCTACGTCCAGAAGACCATCGATGCGGGCGAACCTGAGTCTGTCGGTGTGATTACTGATTTCGTCGACCCTGGCCTGACCGAGTTCATTAAGGAGGTTATCACCGAGTACTGTGACATTCCTTACATACTCACAAAGTGCGGCTATGCGTGTTCCGACCATGCCAGCGCCAGCAAGGCCGGCTACCCCTCAGCATTTGTGATCGAATCTGACTTCAAATACTCAGACAACAAGATCCACACGACGGAAGGTGAGAAAGTTACTAGCATATTGATGGCTAAATATATTAACTCAAGTATAGACAAGATCGAATATCTCAGCTTCGACCACATGCTCCAGCATGCGAAGTTGACGCTGGCCCTGGCCTACGAGCTGGCCCTCAACAAGTTCGATTAGGGTGCACCTTTTGGTGTCGATGTTCTTGATGAAACGCTTTTGTAGATGCACGAAGTACATACAAGGGATGGCTGAGCATGGTGGGCATGTTGGAATCTGGCGCTGGTGTCGATAGCAATACATACATGACTCAAGACCACCATGAGGCACGGCTGCGGGTCAGCTTCCCCGAGACCGCGGAGAACACCTGATGCGGTCACCGAGCGTGACTCGGTCTCATCCCACGTTGATCGGTGATTGGCTTACGAAGCTAGCTCCGTTCCCATGCCTATCGCGGAGCACTATCATGCTCCTCCCCGCTGCCTTGACATGTGCATAGCATTGCTCCTATTCTGAACACCTGTTTGCTTCAAACAGAGCTCGCTGTACCCGCCGCGCACGTCTTCTTTCGTTCTTATCCCACTGTCTTGCCTGTCCCGCCATCGCTGCTACATTACTTGTCATTCCCAATCATGGCCATCTTGACGACTGAACCGGCTCCTGAGCCCCAGCCCATCGACATCCAAGCTTGGACTGTCGAGACCGCGACCGCAGCCATCAGCCAGGTCACCATCGCAACCCCTGGCGATATTCCAGGCGCCACCGTCAACCTCCAGATCCCGCTCGATGACGCCTCGACTTCAGCTGCCCCCGGGGAGCGCCCGACCTCCACCGCGGCCGCAAAGGAGGGCGGTTACTACAAGCGCAAGGAGCCGGTCCGCCGCGACAGCTTGAAGCGGCGCGAGTCCCTGCTCAAGGGAAACGAGGGCACCCGGCGCAGGCTGCGCTGGGAGAACGGTACGCGTCCCTGGGCACTCAGCTACGGAATGCACCGCACACACACACACACAAACGTCATCTGCTATGTACTTACTCCCTCTGACTGACCTGCCACAGACCGCCTCCTAAACAACCCCCACGCCGAGCCCCCGCAGCCCAAAGACTGGGAAGTCCACCCCACCCACCCCGTCCACCACGTGCCCTACTACCTCGCGCCCCTCTGGGACGCGGGGCTCGCCCGCCAGCATGCCGAGCGCAAGACCACCGCCGCCAAAGCCAAAGCCTCGTCCCGCACCGTCGCGAAGAAGCCCACCGCCCCGGGCGTCGTGCCCAAGGAGCTGCGCGAGAAGCTGAAGCGCTCGCGCGGCGCAAAGGGCTTGCTCATGGATCTCGAGGCCGAGGTCCGCGCGTTCGTCCAGGAGTGGGAGGACGCTGCGCGCCGCGCCGCCGACGACGGGCTGCCGGCGGATCCGGACAGCTCTGATGATGAGATCGTGTTTGTGGGGCGGAATGGCAAGATGAGCGATCTGAGGAGCCCGGCGGAAGCGGCGAAGCGCGAGATCATGCTGTTCGAGACGCCGGAGGATGACCAGGGCGGGAGCTTTGGGAGGTGGCTCGTGCATCATATTGGGGTGTATTATGGACTGAAGACGTGGTCGGTTACGGTGGGTGAGCCGGCGAGGAGGGAGGCGTATGTTGGGATGAAGGATTCGAAGATGAGGACGGGGAGGAAGGTGGACTGTGGAGCGCTGCCGCGGCCGCTGTGGGGACTGGTCTAATGCGATCGCGGACCAGCCTTTGCTGGGTTGGCTGTTGGGCCTGCCAGGAAGCTTCTTTACGCTCGCTTTGGATTCTATTTGGATTTGAGTTGGATGGGTGTAAACGGGGCACATTTACATGAGGTTGTCTGGCTAGACACGTCGTGTGGCATATGCATATACGCTTTACACCTGCGTCCGCATTGTTAGAAGCAACAAGAGCAACCATTCGTCTTACTTCCCTCATATCAGACAAGCACGTCCAGATACGCTCGTGCGGATCAACAACAATAACTGACAGTTGATTTTGGCTACGTATATCGTCGGCAAGACTTCTCCCACCTTCCAAACGAAAAGAAACATTTTTCCGCTCAAACGCCTGATGCAATCTAATTCTCACCCTCACAGGACCTCACCATCCCTCTCATAACATTCTCTTTACCTCTACTGCGCCAACATCCCCGTAAACTCACCCCCTTCCCTTAGCATATCCACCGCCTTCCCACTCTTCACCAGCTTCCCCTTCCCAAGCACCACGCAATAATCTGCATTCCTTACCGCCTCCAAACGATGGGCAATCGTAATCACAGTACTCTCCCGCATCTCCTCCCGCAGCACACTCTGTATGCGCTGTGCCGTCTCAAAGTCAATCGATGCGGTGGCCTCGTCCATGATGAGCACGGGACTCCTCCTTAGCATCGCGCGCGCGAGGCCGACGAGCTGGCGCTGCCCCTGCGAGAGGCCCTTCCCGCCGCCCTCGACGGAGGTTGCGAGCGTCCACGCGTGGTTCCCTGCGATCTTGGCGAGCACGGCTTCGCAGGCTGCGTCGCTGTATTCGTCGAGGGGGTCGAGGTTCCTGCGCATGGAGCCTGGGAAGAGAACAGGCTCCTGCGCGAGGAATGTCACGCGGTTGCGCAGCGCCTGCTTGTTGACGGTCCCGATGTCGACGCCGTCGATGAAGATCTGACCCGCCTCGGGTGCGATGGTAGCGAGGAGGGAGAGCGCGAGCGTGGACTTGCCACTCCCTGTGCGCCCGATGACGGCGGTGTGCGAACCGGCTGGAATCCGCAGCGAGATGTCGTGCAGCGCGGGGTCGAGATTCGGCGCGTACCGGATAGTGACGTTTTCGAAGACAATGTCGCCGCTGTAGGTGGGCCAGTGGGCGGGCGGGTCGACGACGCCGGGGGCCTCCGTCTCCAGGTCCAGCAGCTCGACGACGCGCTCTACGCTGGTGAAGTCCATTTCAAGCTGACCGTAGATCTTGCAGAGCTGCTCGGTCTGGATAACGAACTTGCTTGCGGTGATGAGGACGAACGCGGTGAGACCGGGGGAGATGCCCGTGTAGACTGCGATGATGGCCATAGCGAGGGTTGAGGAGGCGGACAGCGTTGAGAAGCGGAGACCGAGCCAGGCTTGCAGGGACCAGTAGAAATGGTCTTTGGCTTGGAAGTTGTCGACTACGGTGATAACGTTGGATTGGAAGCGTGGCTGGGCGGAGAAGGCGCGCACGGTGGTGAGGCCTTCTACGAGGGCGCCGAAGTTAGACATTAGAGGGGAGAGTGACACCATCTGTTCAAGATCAGCATTGTGGGAGGACAAATGGAAGGATAACTTGCCTCAAGACGACGTAAAGTTTGCGAAGTCGGCAAGAATAGTCTGAAGTAGTAAACATAGCATGAACTGAGTACAACTCCAAAAGCAAGGAATGCTGGTGCCGCAGTCAAAATGATCACAATCGAACTGACGAAGCCGACAGCCTGCCATATAACGATTGTGAAAATGAAACTTAGATGTCCATCAATGGTGTTCATATCTGATGTAAGACGGTTCATCAGTCTTCCTACTGGCGTGACGTCGTAAAAACGGAACGTGGCATGCGCAACGCGGTCAATGGCTTCTCTAAAGATCGTCTTCGCCGCTTGATATCCCACGCCGTACATGACAATGTAGACCCACCAAAACGTCACGGACGTGATCACAGCGAGGACAAAGAATCCGACGAGCCAAGGTACAACATCCTGTCCGGGAGGTGGCAGGAAATCAAATGTGCCTCTTGGGTGATCGTGCTCGTAACCCTCGCCCCACGCTTTGATATACCATCCTTGGCCAATGTCTACAACACGGTAGAGAACCATGACGAATATCGCGATGGACCACCAGAAAAATGTCCCAGCTCTGATGTATCGCCAGTAGACTTGGAGCTTCACTGTTCCGGTTGCACGGTGCTCGTCTTCAATGAATTTATCTGGCACGGCAGCTGCTTGCGCTTCCTCACGCTTCTTGGCTTCTTCTTCCGAAATCGATTCTTGGGTTTCCTGGCGTTTGAGCGCATTCTCTTCTTCTGGAGCAGGCTCATGGATCGTAGCTTTGCCGTGATTTAGCTCTACCCACTGTTTTGCAATACCGTGGCAGAGCTCCGTACGATGCGTGACCAAGATGATAGTGCGCTCAGCCATGAGTGGACCAGCGAGTAGTTTGCGAACGATGGATTCTGCAGTCTGGTGATCGAGCGCTGACAGTGGGTCGTCGAGCATGATTACTTTCGCCGGACTATACACTGCACGTGCGAGCGCCACTCGAGCCTTCTGCCCGCCTGAGAGGCCGATTCCGTTCTCCCCAATATTGGACAGGTCACCGGATTTGAATTCAGCCATATCAGGAAGAAGGGCACACGCTTCTAGAACCTGCTTATAGCGTCCTTCCTCGTATGGACATGAAAAGAGGATGTTCTCTCGGATACTCATGCTTTGCAGCCAGGGCGTCTGAGCACAATATCCAATGACCTCATCGGGTTGCACGAATTCGCCAGCAGTCTTATCGAGTTCTCCTAGAAGTGCCTGGAGAAGAGCTGTCTTGCCTGACGCCACTTCCCCGTATATGACAGTAAGACCACGTGGGAATGCCAGAGTGATATCGCTCAATACGTTCTTCTCTACGCCAGGCCAAGCGAAAGAAGCATTATCTAGACTCAGTTCAGCGGTGCCTTCTGGCACCACGTCGTTCTGTTCTTTGTCGGGCTCTTGCATGAATGATTCGATTCGACCCATTGCAACATAGGCATTTAGCAATGTTGTGACCATTCTAGGCAATTCGCGGAGATAAGAATCCAAGAGGTTGAACAAGTCGATAGCCGGGAAGATTAGGTCGACGCGGAGGGATTTGCCAGACAACTTCGTGTATGCGTAGAATGCAACCAGAGGAAACATACCAACACCGAATTTGACCACGAAAGCCAATGTCGTCTCAAAAACGATCAATATAACGCGGAGGTGCAATTCCTTTTGGCGCGATTCGAGGATTCCGTTCAACCACGAGTCCTGCCAACCGTACCATCGCAAATGCCTTATTGACTCGATGAATTGATTGATCCGCTGCAGCTTTTCGTCTGTAGCAACTCTGCGCTTTTTTTCAAAGTACACTTTGTAGCGAGCAAGAACGACATTGAGCGACTGGGTGATAAACAATGCTAGAACGCCCAGCAAGCAGGCCCACCCAAGCATTCTCCAAATGAGGAGAGTTGCGAAAATGACCCCTACAGGTTTCGTGGTGAGGTCCGAGAACTCCCAGAAGCGCTGAGACACTTCATACACATCATTCCGCATCAGGTTCAGAATCTTCCCCATAGAGGCAGCTGCGTCGTCTTTCTTTTCTGGCTCTGCTGTTTTCTTCTTGAAGAGATTTCGAATGAACAAAAGCGGGCCTACGAAAGCCCACCGGAGGTGACCTGGCCATGTACGTTTTTTGGCAGACTCTTCGTCGGTGTGGCTATTGGCAGCTCCGTTCAGATCTCCGTCGGTGTGGCCATTGAGTTGCTCCTCTTCCGAGTTTTGCTTTGCGCCTAGTATCTTCCTGTTGAGAGTCTTCTCGAAAAGCATTGTAACCATCTCGCCCCGTGATCGCTCATAAGCTCTTCTTTGATGCCATATAACGAAAACTTGACTTTGAGCATTGAGTAAACGGAATAATAGCGCAATGCAAGCATATGTGATGGTGGCGTTTCCGCTGGAGTTTGGATCCTGCATAGTCGCAAGCAACTGCTGTAGTAGCACGGGAATAGCCAATGTCAGAGCCAGTTGGAGAAGCCCCAATAACGTAGTGATGAACAGATCTATGCCATTGGCAAAGAAGAGCCTTTTTGTTACCGAGCCTTGGAGCACGCGAAATGTACTGTGGAGTCGCTCGTGCTTGAATTCATATCCTAGATCCCAAACGTCTGCATCACTCATCTCTCTGGTCTTCCCTTTGTTAATCAGAGGTCTCATCCACGACACAGTCATGTACTGGAAAGGCGTCAAATTGTCTTCTGGTGTCCGCAAGTCGACGGTTGGCGCAGTAAAGACGGGACTGATGCCCTCTCGCGGCAGAGCTGGATCACGCAGAGGCATGTTAAGGACGATGAACATGCCAAACAATGCTGCTACTGCTGCCAAAACAGTCGGCGCATTCTGCGGTACCAATGGGAAACGGCCATGGGAGAGCATGATGAGCCGCTCAAGGAACAGTCCCGTATACAGAGTTATAAGTGAGATTGAAGCCGCCCTTGGGCGCTCAATGACAATGATACTGATGGTGATTACCTGGACTGGTCAGTTCACGTACCAAACAGGCATTGATCTCTTACCCAAGCGACTGAAGGATATATCCCGGTATAAGAGAAACTAGGGAGAAAGCTGGCCAAGAGCTGCATCGTGAGTCCAATCATTGAAACCACCAGTAGCCCGAATGTTGCAGACAGCGGCTGCCTCCAGAATGTAGAACCCAGCTCATCTGAGCTCTCTTTCTCTTCCTTGATGAATGGCCTCGTCCATTTTGGCTTGTATGCATTAAGAATTCGTAACGAATAAGTCAACAGGACGATTGCGCCTAAGATGGCCGGGAAAGTGGCAACATATGGTAGCGCACAAGGCGTAAAGCGAGCAGTTCGATTATCCTTCGCAAGATTAGTGGCATTCCTGGCATCCCAAGAATCAAGACTGTGCCTACCCAGAGCTTGTGGCACTGGACCAATGGTGGAACGTCCTGGCTGACATTCCACGGGTTCGGCATCATCGGGATCTGTGCGGACGCCATTGCGACCTGTGGCGGCGCTCGTGCTATCGCGATAGAACCTCCTTCCACCTACGCGCCAGCAGTATGAAGCTCGGATCGAGGGTAGCTGTCATGTAGAGTTTTTAAAAGAAAAGATTAGGCATCAGCGATAAACGACGAGGAGCGGAGTGATGTCGGTGAACAGCCTTACGAATGGTTCTGGCGCGCAAGCACACTCTAAGAACTGCCGCCTTGCTGTTTTGGGCAAGCACGAACTGCATGATCCTTCTTGCCCCACACCACATGAGGACTTATTTGACTCAGGGACCGGTCAGCCATCGTCTTTCTCTTATTTGTCTTCTCTGTTGACCAATCTTCGTCGCGTTCCCTAGACGGACAAAACCGCCGTCAGCGTCTTTCAACCATGCTGTAAGACTGATGTACCGGGGAGTCACGCGCGCAAAAGCCTTCCTTTAGGCAATGACACTGGGCCTTTTTTCTCATGCGCACTGTGTTTGATGACCCATCTTCAGCAGTTTCACCGGTTCCGCCTCTGATAGGAAACTGCTAGCCCAACTGTGTTGACTGTTCTCGAGCTGAGGCAGTTGGCGGTTTGCAGGCAACCGCGAGCGAAAAGTTTTCACAAGATCATGCGTGTGCGTGCATTCTAAAGCCGATGACTCCAAAAGGTAGGGAGTATCTCCCATATGCTACAGTAACTACATCCGTCCAAAATTTCGATCATATGAGTCAAACTAGACAATCTATTGCACGTCACCAACCGGCAACCATGACTCAATGTACCTGATCGGTAGCTCAGACCAGCGAGAAGACAAGAGTGCATTCGAACAACTATGGAGTCACCGTTTTCGTGATGAGGATCCGACATCATGGGCAGACTTGATTCGAGTAGTGTACGTGATGATCCATTTACGCCCCAAATCATCACATGGAGTAACCGTGACTCCTGTACCATTTTTGTGACAAGCTTGCAATGCAACAAGCTTTGTTCATGTTCCAAACCCCCCACGATCTAAATAGACATTCCCCCCGTACGCAATGCATTCGCAACGCCTGCATTCTTCTCGACACTGATGTGAACCACCATAGTCTTGCCACAGAACCGGTTGCCACCAGCCACGTTGATCTTCTCAATCGCCTCGAACCCTCCGACTAAGGCAATACTCTTTTCGAAGCTATCATTGAAGGTAGAAGAGTGGTCGCGCCATATCTTCTTGACCTTTCGGTACGACTCACGGTATAGCATTGGGCCGATAGCCTCGTGTTTGCTGGCATCATTGTCGGCAAGCCAAGTGCGTTCGATTAGGATGTTGCAGATGGCGTCTTGATCTTTGGTGAGAGAAACGCCAGCCGGGTCGCGCTTGATGACCTCCTTGTCGATGTTTTCGGGGCTGTACTTCATCAAATCTCCCAACGTCATTGTCGGACCAAGCTAGGCGACTATGAGCATGACAACCATGAAAGTAGAAGATCGAGTGACGGCTTACCTCGACGCCCACATCGGGTGGGAGAGAATCAGCTATACGATTCATAGACATGACCAGGTCACATCGAAGCTTGTGGTTCTTCCAATCCTTGCGCTGACACTTGCGGTTGCAATACCATGTAAGCTTGCAGCGGCTGCAGCGAAGAAGGGCAGAACCATTGGCAGTTGAAGTGCGATCACAGTTCCCACACTTGTATGGATCGTTTGCCACCCTGCTGCCGGGGGAGAAACCGAACGTTGACGGTGTCGCCATTCTCAGAGAGACCGACCGATGTTGGTTATGTGAAGGTAGCCTTGAACAATTAAGAGAGTGACGGAAATGAGCCAGAGGGGAGAACGAGAGCGGGATATGGGATTGATAGTGATAAGTACGCACCAATGTTTGTCGATTTGGACAGATTTATGATCCTTGTAGGATGATCCTACGGTTTGTGTGGCTACTGTCAAGGCAACAGGCGGGACGCAACATATTTTTGCTTGCTAACTGTCTCAAAAGTACAGGAAAATTCACCCGTGTTCACCCAGCTACGAATACTTGAGCTAGGGCGAAAGCTTTGAACGTCGTGTACTTCTCCACGAATTGGCTTCCAGAAGTCCTATTCAATCTTTCGTATAGTCAATTCTGACCTTAGATCTATGTTACATCGAGAACTACGCGGAAGTAGGAGAGCTGGTACCTGTACGAGCGATATTAATCAATTTGGAAAGAAACCTGTTATTTGCTGACACTCACGGGAGGGCACATGTAGCGGTGAAGATGCATGCTTGGCGTGTATAATAGGGTAACACAAGCCTCCGGCGACTGAGATGTTATCCTGACGTACAGAGTAGGAGGAGTTTCCAAAAAGTGTAATAGACTTACATGTAATGGTTTTCTGATTGTTGACACGAACTACAAAGTGGTCTCCCGTAACGTGATACACAAAAATATGGACTGCGACTGCCGCCCAATAGTAACACAAAATGCAGCTTACATGTAATAGCGTTTAAGATGTTTGAAGCCTCTTACAGCACGTAGCTATTCTGATGAATTTCGTCGTTAACTGTTGGTTTACAGATGAAGTGACCGACTTGCAAGGACATCACCCCTTTTGTGGCTGTTTTCTGCACCAGCTGTCAAAAGGTTGCATCGTTTCACATGTGTATCCTGAGCAAATCTCTTTCAAGGTAGGCAGTTCGCCACAGTTGTCGAGGTAACTCATTCATTTTGCCTTGATCACCGTTCGTGCACGAGAACGAGCGATATTCGAGCTGTTGAAACATTGTCTCGCGATAGATTGGCTGTTTCCGCGTTTCCCGGACATCGAACGAACCAGTGTTCGTTCCTCACAACTTGCAAACCACTTTTCCGGTTGGCTCAATCCGCGTAAAAAAAGACTAGTCAGTACGCGGTCCGGGTTAACGATTCGGAGTTAAACTCCAGTCGGCCGACATTGGGCGCTCATTAATTCCGATAACGCCGTACTAAAGAGTGCAAAGGACTCAATCCTGGCAAAGTCTGTACAAAGTCTCCACGAAAACTATGCGGGCAGGTACTAGTGTTCCTGGCCGTGTAGACGATGACATTTAACCAATGGGGGGAAAAAAAGCTTTCACTTACTTGCAAGTAACAACCAAGTTAGCTAGCCCTGAATCAGCTACTGCCCCGCTCAGGCCCAGATTCTATGTCGTTCGAAGGTGTATGTTTGAATCGCATACGTATGCGACAGGCTTGTTGATATAAAGGCCTGGGACGCTCGGAGCGAAAAGTCCTCACCGTACCTCCCCTTTTTATCACTTACTCTAAGAACACCCGCAAAACCACCTACGCATATCGTACACATCATGGCGCAAAAGAGCATTATTCTCGTCACAGGCGGAAACACGGGAATCGGTTATGAAACTGTGAAGGCCCTCTACGCTTCTCCGGACGCATATGTCGTTCTCATGGGCAGCCGTTCGCTCGACAAGGCCGACGCCGCCATCAAGACACTGCAATCCGAAGTGACCGAGTCACAATCCGAGGTGGTCCCGATCCAAATCGACATTGAAGACGATGCCTCGATCGAGAGATTGAACAAAGAGATAGAGTCCAAGTACGGCAGGCTTGATGCTCTCGTCAACAACGCTGGTAAGCCACAGAGACCTGTCGATCTAGTCATGGTTTGCTCTGGTACTAAAATCAGAATAGGAGGCTCTCACGACGCTGCCATGCGAGAGAATCCTACGCCCGCCGGCATCCGCGAGGCTTTTGATCACACGTACTCGCTCAATGTGACTTCCACAAACGTCTTGACACACACTCTTGTCCCGCTTATTCTGAAGTCATCGGGGCCACGGATCCTGTTCGTTACGTCCGGCATGTCGTCCCTTGACGCATGTTCTGGTGGAAGCTCTATCTCCTCGGCTCACAAGGCGGGCCTGCCTAGCATTCCTGCAGGCTGGTGAGTACTTTGCCCATATAATCATCGAATGTCAGGCTGACTGCTCTGATCTCGTAGGCCAAAACAGCCTGTGCTCTCTCAGATTGCCTACCGCAGCTCGAAGACAGGGTTGAACATGTTGATGCTGGAATGGCAGAGATTTTTGAAGGAAGATGGTGTCAAGGTGTTCTGTATCAGCCCTGGATTTTTGGCGACGAATCTTGGTGGTATGGGACCTGAGAAATTGAAAGAGATGGGTGCCAAAGACCCAAGCTTGGGTGGACTTTTGATCAGGGAGGTCGTGGAGGGGAAGAGAGATGCGGACGCTGGTAAGGTAGTCAACGCGGCCGGTGTCCAGGCATGGTGAGTTCACGAGATGTGAATTGAACACTCCTGTTCGGATCACTGGACTACCGCGAATAAATGAAATTGGAAGTCGAATGCCCCAGGCTGAATACTGTGTATTGTCCTAGTACAGCATTATTATTAGTCTTTTGACCTGGTATAAATTGAGATGTTTTCGTAAGAGTATCGATTTTTGGTGTCCGTACAGGGTGCCGGTGATATGCGGCAGCAAAAATGTGGCGCCCCTCGTCGGAGTGCTCTCAAACCTTGACTACCTCTCCACACCGCATATCAGGTTGATTCCAGGTCGACATGAGGGCAAAAAGAGATTTATTTCCGACACCGGGAATCGAACCCGGGCCACATCGGGACGCATGTTCCAAACGAATGGAGATGAGAGCGATGTATCCTAGCCACTAGACCATATCGGATGATGTTTTTATTTGATGATGAAATTGTAAGTTGTACAGTAAATAATGAAGCAATGATCACCTGTAGACGTCAAGATAAGAAGCACCGGCTTTGGGGTCGGCCTGAACACTATAGCACGTCTTGACCTTAGTGGGCTACCATTCGCTTAAGAGGGATGGCGACCCCGCCGTTGATCGCCAACGTGCATCCGGTCCCACACAACCTTCTAAAATAGCTAGCTCCGAGATTGCGCCGTCCAAATATAGCTTCACTTGAACATTTCATTATCAAACCCTTTACTAGCATATTGGCTTAGTGCAGACAAGGCACTTCTCTTTGTAGCGACACCGGAACAAATAAAGTCTCAGCGAGATACTGGCAATGATTTGCGGTTTTAATTTGTCACATATTGAGCTGTTTGAAATATTTGTGTTTTGGCACCCCACCGAGTTCCTTTATCGAGTTTTGCCGCGGCTTGCCCAAGCTCGCGAAGTATCACATTTGATTTGAATTTGTCACATAACATCAACAGACCGCCGAGACACAAATCCGGTACACGATTCAAGGGGGGGTTTGCATTCGCATGTCTTTTCTCTCCATCTTCTCGGATTACTGTGAATGACGCCGAATTATAAACTGATCTACGCGATGGGTATAGTGCAAAACAACCAACTGCCAAATTCTCCAACAGAACGCTTTCGCAACTACCTCAGGGGCTCGAATCTCTTTCCCCGCTCGCTGCTCAGAGCGGCCGCCGCACCCAGCCTCATTCGGCCGATCTCTTCTTCAGGTCTTTCGTCACCTATGAATCCAGGCAGCGTAGTCACCGTTCTGTTCCATTGCTGCTTTGTCTCGGACCTCGCCAGCTCATCAGAGTAAACCATTCCCATCTTCAGCATAACCTCTGAGCCCATCCTGCTTGACCATGGCTTCTCTCTGACAATGTAACATACCAACAACAGCAACCCCAGTAGATGTAGGCCGAGAAACAACGAACCAAGATGATACCAGTGTTACTGATCTTAGGCTTCTTGGTCGGAGTACCTTTATTGAAGTATACTCTCAATTGGGTGTCGTCCGAGCGGAGTCCAGCTACGCGCTGGGGCAGCCAGATTTTACTCGCCATGTAAAGAGCGTTAGATAACACTGGAACAATATTCTCCTGCTGTTGTGAGGAGAAATAGTACAGCAATGAACTGACTTGTGAAATGACGCTGCTGGCTGTCCCCGAATCATATTGGCTTATGCAGCCCTTTGGGCTACTCAGAAGGTCGAACAGAGGTGCTTTGTAAACACAGTTGCTGGTGATTGCATCAAATCTCAGGTTTCTGTCAGGGTCGTCAGGTACGACGAAATTTGAAGGATTGGACATTCTGTAAGTGTGGGGTACAAAGTCAGTGAAATGCTCAAAAGGAAGATAATCAGGTATAAGTAGGTTATGTTAGGTTCAGTTCGTGACTAAAGTCTAACAAGTTCAGACAATGTTTGTAGCTGAAACAACCACTTTGTACCCCAGGGATTCTTACCTAGTGTCGATGAAGGAGTACGGCCCGAACAACGCTATGGCAACTGATGCAAGTGGGCTTTTATGGTAACCACTCCGATTCATTGTAGCGTTTCCACTGTAGGTTAAGTTTTCCAGCCTCCGCAGGAGGTGCCTTTCGTCGTAGTTGGAGATGCGATTGTTCGCGATCTGGACTTTATCGTCGATGAAAGGGTCTTTATCCAGCAATGGCCCGGGTACATAGCCGTTCTGTGAACTTGGGACTTCAAAGTATCCCAAAGACGTGGTGGACGTAATCTTCCAGTAGGTGAGATACGGTGCCTTTATGGGGTCGAATGTCTTGTAGTACAGTTCCTCAATTAGGTCCTGACGATCCCGTGTCGCTGAATTCGCGAATACATGGTCAGTGTCTGTCCATGGTTGAGTATTGTGTATTAGTGTGGTACTCACTGTTCCAGGGCGAACTGCGCAGGTCGTTTGTCATGCATACCTTGAAATCCACGTCAGGATTGCGCCAGCCGCTGCTGCCGTACGAACTTGGCTCAATGTAATAGTATCGAGCATAGAAGCCAACATTTTCTGTTTCATTGCGGCAGTTCTCTCTGAATACATCCTCGTTGATCTTTTCAAATGTAATCAAGGAATTCATACGCGGTGCGAATTGTGGGAATGGGAAAACACCCGAAGTGAAGTTGTTCACAAGGGGAGCGTATATAGGTCCAGCGTCGCTAATCCGAACGGTCCGAGTAGAGTAGTCGGCATGAGGGAGATGATATGGTACTCCCCAATTGTTGATGTCGTCGTTGCTTGTGAAAGGCGACTCGAGTAAGCTGCGCAGATCCAGAGTCCGTCGATCAAAGGACCATCTTTTTGAGTCGTATTCGAGACCAATGAGATTCATCGTGTCGAATACGTAGACGTATGGAGGCCGAGTACGGTAGAAGCGAGTATTTCAACTTGATCGACTAATGCAGTTTGTAAAATTTGACTAGCATTCCCTGTGGCAGTCAGCGTGATATGGATCTCACAGTTAACTCAAGGTGGTTAGCAATTAAAGTCAAAGCGAATGCAGTGTACAATGGAAGGCTCCCCATGGTCCTAAGTTTTGCCAATACATGAGGCCTAATCCAACCGGAGTCGGCCAGGGCCATCGACTGCATCAGCGTAAGGCTTCGCCTCAGAGGACTAATCTGCATGTATACCACGCATGCCATTGAGCATATTGCGGTAGTAACTGGGATAGTGATAAGTGCGGGGATAGGTTGCAAGCTCTGTGCCGTTTTGAAGTACTTTTCGCTGACGTCGTACCAGTGTTGGGGATCTTCAGAACTAGCGCGGACTGAATCGTATGCTTTTTCCTTCCTGATGGGCCGCCTGCTCGTGATGCATAGAACAACCCATGGAAATAAAGAAAATGCTGCGTTGATGAGGAAAATGCAGACCGGCTAGTACCTAGTACGCATCTGCGTGGTCTGTGGTTCCCTAGCGGTAATAGACGAACGTGGTGATGTCGAAACTTCGCCGACTTCATGTTTATTGGCACCAATTGTTTGTTCTTGAGTGTCGCTGGAAAGAGCGTGGAGCTCGATATCGTTTGGTGCCATGCCGGTCTTTCCCTTCTTCAATAGCAATGAGTGGGGTACGTGTAAGCTAAATGGTCCTAGTCTCGCATGGTGTTCGATGTTTTGTACATCAACGGCACGGTGTTTGTGAACAGGCGTGGGCAAGACGTGGGGCGAACCATCTTCTTAACAGGTATAGATTCTAGGCCCTCATCCCAGTCATGTGAATCCTTGCACGCACAGTCGGCACAGCCTTACGCCTTTGTCCTTGGCAGCGCAACAATCTCACTCCCAATCAGGGATTGTTATAAGGAACGGAAGTTCTGGCAGGAATCTTCAAAGTCTCGGAAAGGTGTTACATATCCGCTAGGCATTAAAAGCTGATGTCGCCTGTGAAGGTTTTACATGCTGTCATGATTGTGGCTTTCAGCGGCCACCAAAGCTTGCTGCACCCTGAACAAACGTCAACCCTATACATAGATCGCAATTGAGAAACAGGGAAGGCACCATGCTCCCAAGACGTTCAACCAAGTATATGATTGGTGGACGTACATGGAGTGATAGCCAAGCAATGCATCGGTTAGGTAGTGTGACCGGAGTCACGGATTGGGGGGCCGCACTTTCAATTCCTCGGCGAGCCATATGGGGAATCGGTAGTTTGCCTGGCTAACCTCGTTTCTATTTGAAGAGGTCGGCGCTGCAGAAGGGGATCGTGCTAGTGCAGTATGTGTCCGGAAGATGCCAGCAAGCTAACATGAGCGAGTCAACCCTCAGCAGTTGTAATAACCTGGACGTCCCAGTGGGGACGAACCACCATTGTCAGGTGACGTGTCGATACGGAGGTGACTTCAGTTTGGAAAGACGCAAGCTCAGTGGTCCCGATCCGTTTTATCGATAAGCATCCCATTATCACTCGATGTACCGCTCCAACTTTCGACTCCTTCATCGACAATATCATCAAACAGAGTCCCATCTATTGCTTCCTGTGTTTTCATGTCATTTGGTATGAACCAACACATGAAGTTCTTGTGATCTACCGTTATCTCTATCTCGTCAACCTCCAAGTGGGAGCTGCCGTACAGTGCCGAAACAGCATGTATCACGAAAGCCATTCGGGTACAGCCGAGTCTGTCTCGAGCAATTTCCATTCCGAAGCTAACAGTATCACTCTTACGCGCGAAAACATTAGTCGTGAGGCCATCGACCCCGACATCTCGGTTCACCCGCAGCGCGATGGAATTGCTGGATTATCTGAACGGCATGAACTACATCAACGACCTTTTCTTACCCAACCTAGCCCCAGTCGGTGTAATCTTGCAAGCCTATAGGTGAGTCAGCACGAAACCCAGATCTTTCTTATTTCCCGACGATAGTCCCCGACGCTCCTCCTGCGACGAGGCAGATCCTTCGACAGTCCTCGTACGGACAGTAGCGCAAGAAGTCCATCTGGGCTGCATGCTGCGTATCAAACAGTTTCTGTTCGGTTATGTTAGCTACGACCTATCAGATACTAACGCCATCTGCACCGACATCTTTCCCGAATATGGCGCCCCTGGAAGACTTGCCTGTTGAACTCATGGAGGCCATCATCCTTGATACCCCTCTTCGCGACTTAAGCAGTCTGTCAAAAACATGCAAGAGGATTCGAGCGATTGTCTTGCGGACAATGTTCCGCAAAATCGATTTCCGGTGGAACTCCAGCAATCCTCGCGGTCCGCCTATTACTGCGCTGCTTCGAAGCATCCTTGAAAAACCGGATCTCGGAAAGAACGTCAAAGAAGTAGTTCTACAGGCTGTGAACTATCGTGGCTTCCAAGCACCTGGCTTCGACGGCGACATCCTTCTCCCGCCACATACCCACCGCATCCCGGCATCTGATTGGGAAATGTTCGAAAAGGCTCTAGAAGAATGCCCATGCGAAGAGAAGGGCAAATGCGATGATCCGACGACGCGAGAGGGAAACTTGAACGCCGGAATAGGAGTCTTGGTTTCATACTGTACACGGGTGGAGTCGCTACGTATAGACATCGAGCTGTTGATGCACAACTACCGCCTTCCAGCAATGCTCAGGAGTACACTCTACCGGTCCCTCGGGCCTTGGGGGAAGCAGTCCTGGTTCGAAAAGCTGAGCCAGGTAGCCATCACTCACACCGATGCTCACCACCGCGCGCCCCAGGAACACGGCCGAAACGAAGCAAAGTACGCGGAGAACCTGCCGGTGCCCACGCAAACATTACTCTATCTGTTCTACCTCCCCAGCGTGAGAACACTGGACATCTCCTTCTTCCCCAACGTGAGTGTCTCCGAGGGCATCCAAAAAGACACCTTGCGACACACGGTATGGCCATTCCCCCAAGCACCACTAGCCTTGAACCTCACTACCCTACGCCTCCGACGCTCGCCCGCCCTCCCAGAAACGCTCAAGCTCCTCCTCGCCACGACCCCAAACCTCACAACACTCGACTACGACATGTTCATCCCAGTCGACCAAGCCCCTGTGTGTTTAGCGACCCTGGGACAAGCCCTGGACCACGTCCGCCGCACGCTGAAAGCGCTGGTCATACGGATCGAGATCTTCAGCGACTTGGACAACGGCTTCAACGGCACCCTGCTCCCCGACGACCAGCTGAGTGCAGCCTGCGTCAACGCGCTGGGGTCGCTCCGCGACTTCCACGGCCTCGCGTCGCTCGAGACATCCGTGGCCGTGCTCTTTGGCCAGGCCGCCGAGACCCGCGTGCACGCTCTTGCGCATGTGCTGCCGCCGAACCTCGGGCGGCTCGTTCTCAACGACGATCTCTGGGGCGCCTCTCTCACCAACCCGTGGACCGAGCTTATGCTTCTTCGGCTGCTCAGGCAGTTCTTCGCTGGGCAGACGCTGGAGGGAGAGCGGCCCGACCACACTCGGAAGGAGGCGGCATTGAACTGGGTCGCGAACCGAGCGCCCGAGTGGAGAAGAGCGACGCCGCGGCTGTCAGAATTCGTTCTAGACTTTGTGAAGCGCGGGTGGATAGAAAGCGGTTATATCCATCGCCCAGACGAGGGCCAGTCCTTGAAGCGGGTTTGCGAACAACAAGGCATCAGCTGCGAAATCGAGTACACTATGTATGATCCAGACGAATTCGTCATTTGCAGCATGGGCGAGATCTAGGCTGAGCCTGGGCAAGTTCGCCGAGACTTGTGATTGGCGATAAGGAAGGGCAGGTTTCTTCTAGGAATGAATATCATACCATGTAAGTCTGCTTTTTCCTGTCATGTTCCTCAAAATCCGATTGACGTGTAGCATGCTGTACAGATTCTCTCTCACACTCCTTGAGCATACAATGTCATTGGTGCCCAGAAGAACACATTACTGCACGAGTCCAAGTATTCAGTTTAACATACCCAACCGGGAACCAGACGGAACACCCAGCACAAATGCACGTCAGGCCATTCGAAGCATTCTCGACCAATCCCATCTCTCAATCCAAGCTCCTTTTCAGCTCTGCTTTGGGATCTCTCGAACCATTGGCATGTGTACACCAGAATCCGCTGGGGAGGGCCTAGTCTCCAACGATGAAGCTGCTTTCTTCATCTGCTTGTTCCTCCGCCACTCTCCAACGACAATGCTGGCGACGTAGGCACACCACATCAACCCAGCGCAAACCGTATACAGAACGACCTTCCAGCTCCCGATCTTCTGCTGTCGGAGCTGGAATCCAAAGCCTGCATTGACCATCGCCAGCGTAATGCACAGCCTGCCCGTCCACAGATGGATATGACTCCAGGTAGTCCGCGAGATATACTTCTTGAACATGATATGGTGGATGTATCCACTAGCGGCCTGGGTGAGGAAAAGTCCGTAGACGGTCAGGCCAATGATTGCATGCTTGTCCTTTATCCACCGGTGCCACGGGCTGAGACCGAGGTTGACGCCCAGTCCGACTGCGGCCGTGTACAAGCAGAGACCGAAGATCTGGAGGCCCGTGTGCACCCAGACAAGGTTGCGGAAGGAACACAAGCGGACGAGGATGCCGCCCAAGGGAAAGACGAGAGCCCAGGCTGTGCAGGCAAGCACGCCGTGCGCCATCGCCATGTGGATCGTCCTCGCTGGAATCTTGAAACCACCGGCACGACCGGCCGCTGGTGCCTGGCGGGATTTAAGCTGCGTCAATAGAGGTGGGGTGGGAGAGTCGAAAGAGACGGCGCCGGAATCAAGGACATGTCCCGCCACGTCGGTGACGCTATAGGTCCAGTTCCAGGACTGGACGGGAGTGGACAGATCCATGGAGCCGCTGCTCTTCGCGTCGCAAAGCGAGCCTGTCCGATATCAGCGTCGAAACCCAGAAATATCGCCCACTCTCTCATACATCGAATGTCCGCCGCCATCTTCCCATCCTTCACGCCGCTCGAGGGCAGCCGCTCGCACGCCTTGTCATGATTGTCGATCTCGCGGCCCACGACAACGCGAGAAGTTACGAGGTCCGACATTCCTGCATTTGCAAAGACGTGGAAGAGGTCATCCTGGCCTCGCTCCCGGTTGTGATGAGCAAGCGTGATGTTGTACGTAGCCGGCGCGCTGATGCCGAGGAGGAAGTCGCAACCCGCGACGGCCCGTGTAGCGTCGAAGCTCTCGACACGGAAGCAGACGTCAAGGAGCGGGCATCTGGTCGACACGGCAGCGAATGCAGTGGCTGCTGTTGGGAATCAGTACGAGCCACGTGACTGGCGGGAAGACGCGCACCAAACGCCGCAACGGCAGCTGCGATGAGAACTCTCGCCATTGTGCGGTCGCAATTGCGCAGGTGGAGAATCGACGACGCCTTCTCGGCAGATCAGATCAGATCAGTCCCGCGGTCGTGGTTTTATGTGCAGCCGTTGGACGGGCCAATCTATCTCACGTACAGTGCAGTACAGTATCCCGAGTGAAGGCAGGCCAAAGCTTTCGAGTACCAAACGAACTCGGTCGCACGGAGGAAGTACAAGTCACTTTCATCACCATCACTAGAGCTCTTAAGTACGAGCCCGCGCGCGTTTCTTAGTCTCCGTCACAAACGGACCCCCTTGGGCAGTGCATGCGTGGACATGATGGCAGCGCATGGTTCCGGAGACGCTATCGATGGCACTTCCAGATGCAGATACTCCTTTACACTACAACCGAACGCGCAGACAGCAAAGGTCAAATAGCAGGGCCTGGAGCGAGCGACACTCTCCGTCTGGGTCTAGCCTCCATCGCCCGCTAGACCCTGTGTTGCACAGAGGCCCCGGCAGCCAAGCCATCACCTCCTGGGCACAAGCTTGTCATGACCTCGTCTGTGGACCCTCCAGGCGCTCAACTGACCAGCGGAGCGCCTTCTCACGCTGCTAGATGGTGCATGTGTTTCTGTTGAAAACGCTAGAGATGATGCTTGTCCTGTGTCACTCTTCTCCAACCCGTTTGCGTGCCGTTGCCGTTTGCGACCACCAGCCCGGACCTGCCTGCGAAGGTCCTTGGCTGTTGCCGTGGAATGTGCCAGCGGCCGCATTTCACCTCATACTAGCTGTGGAAAGCGTGGGAAGGGCTGCGTTTGTGGGTGGGGGGGACTTGGCCTGCCACTCGGCTCGACCACGTGTGCCCCTGGATCGGATGGTTCCCCTTGGCTCTCTCTGGCACATGAGAGGAGAGCTGCACTGATACCATGAAGTTCGGCAGTCAGTGTATCTGCAGGATATCGCTACGTGGGCACTCACTTCGTTGCCACATACTATGCACTACACGCGGTATATCAGAGCTAATGTCTATTTCGATAAGCTGTATTGAAGCTATACATGCAGGCGCCGATACCTTCTTCTGACTATTCCACGACTAGCTCAGCCAGTAATCACAAACCTCTACAGCACAGAAGCAGCTACCTACACGACGATGTTACTGCAACCACAGCAGCTCAGCCTTGGTCAACGCATTCTCCGCCCTCGCAACAACAATGACCATAGCAGGCCGTGGCTTTAGCGGTTTCAGATCCCAGCCCAGAACCTCCTTCTCGGGCCTCAATGGCAACCCCTCCCCCTCGATCCCAACCCGTAGCTGTTCGAACCCACGCCGCGCCTCCAGCCCGCCCAATGTCCTTGTCCAAGCCTTCGTCCCGTTCACCCACACCTCCAGCGCCACCGCCCTAGCCGCCGCCGCCCTCGTTCGAAGTCCTATATCCACATATATACCGTGCTCCTCTGCCGCGCTTCCCACAGCAGCCGTCAACTCCAGCACCGCCATCTCCTCCCCACGCCCCACAACCCCCCGTCCTACAACCCGGTCACTCTCCAACCCCGGCGTCAACGGCGGCGCAACCCTCGCCCTACTCCGCTGCTCAAACGCATACGCCCACCCCAGCAACTCGCCATCTCCATACGCCCGCCCCGCAAACGTCAGATTCACCGGCATCCCCTTCCCCTCCATGACGCCCATGGGCACGCTCACCGTCGGCACCCCGAGATGTCTCAGCGCGCGGTTGCCGTGGGAGTACTTGACGCCGTTCCGCAAACTCTTCCGCGCGCTTTCGAGGTCGAACTCCAAGTCTGCGAGGCCGACGTCGCCCTGCGAGGGGAACGCCACGCAGTCGAGTCCCAGGCCGTCCATCCACGATTCGAAATCGCGTTTTCGCTGGGCCTCGAGCGCGGGGAGGACGGCCTCTAGTCCGGGGAAGTGTGTGAGGGGGACGTCGGCGAGGGCGGCCTCGAGGCTGGGGAGCTGGGAGTAGTGCACCCAGTTTCTGAGCTCGAGCCAGGTGTCGGGGAGGTAGGGGTCTGGCTTTGGGAAGAGCAGGAGGGGGTCGACGTCGGCGAGGCTGGTGATGGTGGGATCGGCGGTGTCGGCGAGGAAGGTGGACCATGCTTTTGCGATGAGGGTGCTGCGCTCGACGAGGTTCCAGTCGGGGGGCGCGCCGACGACGTTGTTCGTTTCGCCCGACGCGGAGTCGTTTTCGTAGTTTGTCACGAGGGGGAAGTCGGTGAGGATGATCTCTGCGCCTGCAGCTTCGAGGTGCGCTGCTGCTTTTTCCCACAGGGCGAGGACCTCGGGGCTGACGGTGGTGGGTTTGGCGTGGGGATCGGAGTCGTGCTCGCCAATGTACATTCGAGGGACTCCGATGCGTTTGCCGCGTAAGGCGTCGGGTTGTGCGAGGCGGGCGTAGTCTAGCTTTGGGGGGACAGGTAGCGGCACGATTGTCTGCTCTCTCCAGAAGTCGCCTTTGGTCTCTTGCTGCGGCGTACCGAGTACCTCTAGGATGGCAAGCATATCCTCCACCGAGCGTGCGAGCGGGACGGGTACATCGCACGTGACGTACAGCGGCCACAGTCCGCGACACGACAGCACGCCCTTGCTGGGTGTATACGCGACAAGTGCGTTATTGCTCGCTGGTGAACGTCCGGACGACACAGTCTCCGAGCCCATACCAAAGACGCCCATGCTGCACGCCACCGAAACGGCCGCTCCGCTCGACGAGCCAGACGAAAAGGCCGCGGGGAGATACTTTCTATTATACGGGCTCTCCGGGCGCCCGTACAACCCGCGCTGCATCCCCCCCGCAGCCATCGGCGGCATATTAGTTTTCCCAATCACAACCGCGCCCGCCTCCCTCAGCAATCTCGCAACATCCGAATCCTCATTCGACCTCAAGCCATCTAGAGCAGGTGAGCCATTCGTTACAGAAAGCCCCGCCACCTTGTAGCTATCCTTGATGGTATACGGGATACCCTCCAGCGGCCGCGGTGGTCGCCCTTCTGCGCGCCGCGCATCCGAGGCAGCTGCTTCGTCGAGGACGTCCGGGTTGAAGATGGTGAAAGCGTTGAATCCGGCGAGGGTGTCGTAGGTGGCGATGCGTAGGAGGTAGCTGATTGTTAGATCTACGCTTGTTATCAATCCTGTGGAGAGAGCGTCGTTGTGTTGTGCGATGCTTGCTTCGAGTATGTTGAAGCCGTCTGGTGAGGTGACGTTGGGGGACTGCGCCGACGATGAGTATGAATGAGGGTTCTGACCTTTGGCTTCTTACCATTGTGTAGAGTCATTCGGTGGAGAGACCCGTGACACTATAATGTTTATATACTGTGCTTTGGAGCGCAGGGCGGTAGGGAAGGTCGGAAAGCGGGGATGTGCGCTAACTGCTAGTGGCATTTCGGATCTACTTTGGGTCTCCCTCTGTACAGCTCCATCTCTGAGTAGTATCTGAGGACGGTTGTTTGTGCTGTGGTCTTCTTAGATTTCGCCACAATGCTTCGTTCCCTGGTCAACGCTCTAAGCCTCTGCTGTAGACGCCGCCTAGAAGCCCTCCAGAACTGATTATACCCTACCCATCACATCAATGGTTCAAGACAGACATCATAGTGTACAACAAACACTTTACATTTAGATAGCATCATATCTCGCATCCATCCGTCTCGAATGGCACGCCAGCACCGCCCTGGGTATATAACACAACCTTTCTCCCACTACTATTCTCTCACGCTTGTGTCTTGAAAGCGTCTTCGCCTTATATGTACATACACATTATCATAGCAAAGAAGGAATTAACGAAGCCAACTCGCCCGCTAAATCCGCACGAAATGCCCCAAAGCCCCAAAGCCCCAGAGTGAAGGGAATGGATGCAAAAACAAAAGGAAAGAGGCAAGGGAAAAGTGCAGCATAAATAGAAGAAAATGCCATAAGGTCATGAACCCTCCGTCGCCATGTTCAAATTCAGAGCAAGGGTGAAAGGCACCGAAGCGCAAAGCAAAGTCCGGCCAACAGGAGAGGGCGCTGTTCATGACAGCTCACGTGCCCTGATAGTCCGGTACCAGCATCGTAATGCACTTGGTCAGCAAATTGCACGCTTCGTGCAGCAGCTCCCACCTTGTCTTCCTAAACATGTCGCGCACCAGGAGCAGCAGTCCGAGGCACGCATTCCGATCCGGCATCTTGGCAAGATCATCCGGAGCGTGCACACCACCCACACGTTGTAAGAAGCGAACCATATCTGTCTCCTTGTCCTCGTAGGTGGTCAATATGTATGGTTGTTTCACTGGCCCGTCAAGCGCATAGCCATACGACCACACTATAAGCGTAGCGAAGTAGAGGACCCATGGCCGGTTGAGTAAGAAGTCGTTGCGGGCCGAGTAGTCGAAGCGCGCCACGGGATGTTGCCCATTGACGCCGGGCTCCTCGCTGACCAAGACGACCGACAAAAATCGGAGAGCGTAAAAGGTCGCATCTCGCGCTCGAGCTGTTGGTGCCCAGTGCTCCTGCATCCGCTTCCTAGCACCGTTGGAATCGATATTCGTGATGGACCGTCCGAGCAGTCGGTTAGCACCGGCGTATATCTGACAGTCCACGATATCGACATGCATCGCCATGTGTGCTAGGTGATGCAGTACGGTGCGCGACTCAAAGATGTTATCGTCGGCCGCGCTGTTAGAGTAAGAGTGCGCGCCGGACGTGGCTAAGTCGTTGGGTTTTGCAAGGGACTTATCGAAGTCTTGTTTCCAGAAGTCGAAAGCCCGTGTCAATGAGCCTCGCCACTTGTCTCGCACACCGAGGACCGTCGAAACACCCAGTGAGCTTACTTGCAGATCTCGCTGATTCATGTGCCACGATACACTCAGCAGGCCTGCCATGAGAATTGTCCTGCCAAACGAATTGGTCTGCACGGTCTGGCCATTGAGCATCTTCTTCAGCCCATCGAGAAACGTGGTGTGTTTGAAGCCAGACGAGTGCATGCCCGCCTCTGCTCGCCCGACATACGAGCTGCTTGTTGCTGACCAAAGACCTTCGTCGCACGGCAGAGGAAGGCGCATCTCGTGGGCCACCATGACAGCACTATGGCCAAACATAGTCGCGTGGATGCTGTCCATGACGAAAGCCGCAAAGGCGGCCCTCCTGGTGGCTTCGTTGGTAATCCAGTGGTTCCACCACTCGTCCGGGGTGTTGACGTGACTTCCTTTGCTGCTTGAGCCGCTCTGACTGGGCGGAGAATCCATTGCAGATCTGCCAATGAGTGAGCTTCCTCGCCTCATCAGCGTAAGTGTTGTTGCGTGGTGGATGTGCGCTCGCTCATGGAGAGGACGCGTAGAGTACATCTTCTCAAAGACCTCAAGTAGTAACAAGGCCTGGAACACCCAAAGCTTGGCTGGTGGCCGGAAGTCGGCGTCCATGAAAATCTCCCAGCGAAGGTGCCAGGCCAAGAAGTTGGACAGTTGTGCGCACGCTTGGGTAGCTTCCTCGCTCACTTGGCTCTTGTCCAAGCAAGACGCGCCTAAGCACATGACACAAAGCAGCAGGAGATCCGGACACGTCGATGCGTTGAACGTCGGCTTGTGCAAGATGGGGAGTTGTGGATGAAAATGTAGCCAGTAAGCACCGATGTACTGCTGCATCATGTGCAGACTCAGCACGTGGTCGTTCCTCTCCTTGTCACCTTCGAGCAAGTCTTCCTTTTGCTTCTTGACCGGTGCATGGTCGGTCTCATTAAAGCGGTCTGTGATTAGGTCAATCAAGTCTTTGCGTTTATTTTCTGACAAAGCCGTCTCCGGAAGCGAGGTATCGAGGATACTCTTGACAGCCATAGGGTGAACTGGTGGCGGCTGGTTGTAAGAAATATTGGTTACGAGTGGATCGTAGTTGAAGTATGGTGCTTGCAGCCCGATCTGAGAAGACAAACCGGCGTTCGGGTTCGAACCGGCCGGGCCGTGCATTGGTGAGGCGCCGGGACCAAATTGCGAGTCATTAAACAGCCAAGCTGCGAAATCATCTGCCATGGCAAAGGGAGATCGACTGTAACCTTCACCGCCGAACATCGGTATGGCGTACGATGGCGCTTGGTCCATGATGGCTTCTGACACACCGTTCATGCGGGTGTCGGTCGCTTCGACACCGTTCATAGGGGTCTGCCCCGAGGTGCCGTTGTAGTATTGATTTTCTTCAGTCTTCGGAGTAGGAGCGTTGTCTGACTGCTGAGGGTACTCGGGAGGAGGAAGTGTTTGGAACGGCGGGAAGTTTTGCTGTTGCTGGTAGCCGCTTGCAGAGCTGGGTGGGTAAGAGTTTGAGGCAGCCGAGGGTGGGTACGACTGCGTGGGGGTCGCAGCCGAGTTGTATGGCGACGACGACGATCCGTACGACGACAGGTTTGATGTCTGGGCGCGCAAGTCGGGCCGTGGGTAGTTGCCGTTGCCTATGTGGGGAGAATTGTGGTGCGACGTCTGCCCACTCCCGAAGGTTCCAAACTGGGAGGGGCGTGGTGGGGGTGCAAAGCTCCCAGCACCCCGGGTCTGCAAGTCATAGGGCTGAGGCTTGACATCAGAATTGCTGCGATACGAATCATCGCTCCCTGCACGATGCAGAGAGTTTTGGCGTCCGATGTTCGATCCTGGCGAGTGGAAGGTGGGCGGCGACATCTGCGTTGCTGCCGTAGGCCCTCCCACAGAAGATCCGGGCGACTGCAACCCGTACCTTTCCTGCCCTCCCGGAGGTACCTATGCGCATTAGCGGAGTCGTAGCGAAGGCGCAGCGATTCGCACGTACCGTGGGAGAGTTCTTCATCGGCCCCAATCTGGTCGTTTCGGTCTTGTTCGCCATCGCTGCCGTCACTATGGGATTGAGGTTCTGCATGAACGTGTCCTTGCGCAGCAATTGCGAGCCCCGCGCTGTGTGTCTCTCTTTGTGCCGCGCGCAAAGGTCTTGTCGGACGAAGGAACGGTGACAGTCGGGAAAGTCGCAGTGGTAGATTTGCTTGGGGTTGTCTGCGCAGGTCAGCAGCTGCGCTTCTTGGCAATACCACGGGACTGAACGAAGGCCAGCAGGCAGCACAGCGCAGTCGGTTCAAGGTTGAGGAACAAGGACATACGGTTCAGCTGGTGCCGGTACAGATGCTCGGCGCGCGAGTAGCTCTTGCCGCAGCCCGAGTGTGGGCATTCAAACTTCTTATCGAGGCCCTTCCTGCTTCGTCGCCTCTTGCGCGAGCCGCCTGTACCTTCGGCAGCATCGGTGCCGTCGCCAAGATCGCCATCGGTCTCATCTCTGTCGCGTCGGCGGCCTCTGTCCTCGTCCTGATCTGGGGAGGAGGCGGGGTTGTCGACGGCGCCGCTGCTGGTGTCCATTTTCTGGGGGAAGGTCTGCAGCTTGCCGAAGTCGGGGCCTTGGACTGCATGCATTGGCAGGATTTGCACAGTCATCGAGGGCAGGCAGGACGTCTTCAGAGGCAGAGAGACGTGGTGTGTGCTGGGGCCGTCTGTGTCGCGTCGGCGGTCCTCGAGCTCGCGTGGGCGGCGGCGTATGGCTGGGGTTAGCTGCGACACACTGGGGCTGCGGTTGCACGAGGGCGCAGCAAAAGCAGCGTGCGGTGGGCGATCAGAGGCAGTGATGGGCGGGCGGTGGGCGATGGGCGATGGGCGATGGGCGATCACGGGACCCGCCAACCGGTGGTGCTTGTTGGGGGTCGGTCGGGCTGTCGCAGTCGGCTAAGCTGGGCTGGCTAGTGCTGGGTGCTGGGTGCTGGGTGCTGGGCACGAATGGGGTGGTCGGGCTGGCAGATGACCTGCAGATTAGGCGCGGCTGTTGCGAGCGCTCTGGCTGCGGATGCGCCCGTGGAAGCGGAGCCTGCGGGACCTGCGGAGCCTGTGGAGGTGTGCCCGCGACGTGCGATGGCACCAGATCAGGACGACGTGGGGAAGAGACAGAGGGGTGCGGGAGGAGGATGGGGGCGCCCGCAGGTGGATATGCTCCTCGGCCGCTATGTAAGCGGCGTGAGGAGGAATGCTGCGCTGCGTGCCGGGAAGCAACTGCAGCACCGTCGGCGCCGTCGCCCGCGAGCCGTGCCCTGATACATGTTCCGCAGTAGCCGCGATAAGTCGACCCCTGGCGTCCAGACTCCCGTCGAGCATCGAGCATCCATCAGTCCAAAGTGTGGAGTAGCGACGCGGCGTGGGAAGCGTGGGGGGACGCGTGGGATATAATCCAGCGACACCTGGATCAAGCAGCTCGATGCGACCTCGCCGGAATCCTCTCCTGCGCCTGTCGAGATTGAAACGGCGAGTCCAGCGCAGACGTGGACCTCTACGCACGGGAACACGCACCAACTGAAGTCTCGCCGCAACTGCTGCGCGGGCACTCCACTACCAACACGTCCACCTCCCAACTCGGACCTCACCGTCCGCGTCGTCCCCCACCACACCCATCCCAGCAGCACTACTGTGCAATCGACCCGTCGCCAGCAAAGCCGCCATCCAGTTCGCCCTGCGTCTTGTACCGAGTCCGTCCTGGCCAGCCCATCTATCAACTCGAGCTCGACAACTAATTCCATCGTCTCATCGCACGTGCCCGCCGTTCCCGACCCCATCTCATTGGGCACGCGCCGTCTCCTCGCGCCGCATCTCGATCCGTGCCGCTCCCTCTCCAATCAATCCACCCTACCCCAGATCCATCACGTACAGCATGCCCAGACTATTATGCACGCCGTATATAGCACACTCGAAACCCGAGGGGTCGCCATCCAAGCGCGAGGACACCACTTTGCTTGACGACCGTCGTCGAAGAGGGAAACTGTGAAGCCAGTGGGCACAGATGTTTGTCTCACACCGTGCTGGTCGCACATGAGCCGTTCGCGTGCTACGTGTTCCGCAACTGCAACTGCCAAACACGTCTGTCACACCGATCAACCGCCCGTTCTGTGGGCGCCATACTCTCGCTTTCGGATCCAGGACCCTCCAAGCCTAAACCCCGACCCCGACCCCGACCCCGATCCCCATCCCCATTTCCATCGGCTTGCCGAATTGGTTAATTGTATCCCAACCCGGCTTCCGTGCCGTACCGTGACGGTGACTTGTCATTGCACATTCCCGTCCTATACGCGCTTACGCCTCTCCACGGATACGGTCCCGGCCACAAAAGATAAATCATTCAACGCCTGCTCGCCTTGAAACGGGAGCCAAAGCTCCGCCCGCAAAGGGTCCTATAATTACATAATGCTAAGAAGAATGTCCGCTCGTCACGGAGCAGACGCTGGATATCTCTGCACCACTCAAGCAACTCCAACCCCGCCTTTTCCAAAAAGATCTCGTATCCTGTCCTTGCCTCCCGTCGTGAGTATTATCATTACATATCGATGCTCCTGGGGCTGTCGTTAAGGTTTTGATAGCGCTACTCGCTTGCGCCAGCCTTATCCTGATCCGCACCCGCCTCTTCCTTCTCGTCTTTCTCCGCTTTCTCCGGCCCCGTGCTTTCCCATGTCGCGTGCCTTTCGCTCTGGCCTTCGTCCTGCGTTGCTTCGTCATTTTCTTCAGAGCCCGCTAACGCTGCAGAAGCCCCCTCGTCACCGGCAGTAGCCTCGGATTCCATCGTCGTTTCATTGGCGTGCGGCCCTTGATCTGCCTCGCTTTGCTTTCCCGGCTCCTCAGTAGCGTGCGACTCGCCACCAGCTGAGACCTCGGATTCGTCTGTTGGCCCCGACTCATCCTGGGCCGTGGCCCCTTCTGCACCTGGCTCCGAAATGTCTGTAATTGAAGCTGCAGCTTCATCAGCATCGCTTTCATCTTGCGCTGCTAATTCCTTCTTCTGCTCCGTCTCCTCCTCTTCGCTCTCCTCCAAGACCGTAGTCACCGACGTTGCGGCCACCGACGGTGAGTGGCGGTGTCGCTTTGTGGTACCCGCAGTAGACAGCGTATGATCCCCAGACTCTATCACAGAATAATTCTCCGCTTCCAAGGGACCGGGTCCTGACGGTTCCCGCTTTAGTATCATTGGCGGAGCTTTCGATGGCTCCTCGTCAACGTCCAAGCCCTCAGCCTCGGGTGGTATAGTGTAGTTGTCCTCTGGTATCAGACCGTACGCGTCGCACACCGTCTTGAAGAGTATGTAGAGTCCTGTCCTTCCTTCCACTTTCCAGAACACGTCGCGGTGCTGGAACCAAGCGTGTGCAAATATCCTGTACACGCGTCTGAAGATGTTGGTAAGATTCCGTTGCTGCTGGTGCTGTGTAGACTGGTCGGTGCCCATGGCAAGTCGCGAGGGAAAGTTCTTGGGAGAGGTCAGAGTGTTTGCGGCCCAGTCCAAGGTATGGCAACAGTAGTCAATGGCGCAGCAACTCTTAGGTGGGTCATGGACTGCGCAGAGGTACTGCCATTCGGAGGCTCGCATCTCGGGGCAAGTGGTCGATGAGCATGGCGGGCTGTCTGAGAACAGGGCGATAATGATGGCGTTTACTTTCTGTGTGAGGAAGCGGCAAAGCTCGTAGAGCCAAAGCGTCTTGTCCACGTTGTCAGGCGGCGTTGCCAGTTTCCGTGCGATTTCTCTGTCCACCGCCGTTGTGGTTTCCGAGCCGATAAGATGCGTGAGGAAGTTGTGGAGTGCCTTTAGGTGCTCTGTTAATTGAAACGCGGAATCAATCTGCGCGTTTATTAGCCTTGGCCTCTTTCCTGTCTCCATTGCGCGACTACGCTCCTGCGCTCCACGAAGCAGCGTACCTCTGATAGCTCCACTAGCGGCGGGCCCTCCGTCATATCCTCCGCCTTTGTGCCTGGCCGTATCCGCCTCGATGCGCCATTGTCAAGGGAGCTGAAGAGCTTCTGTTGCTCTTCGGTCGCGGGGAGCGGAGAAAGCTGGTCTTCCGCAATGGGCGGCGGGCTGGGAAGTCGCGGGGAGCTCGAGGGCGACGGCGCAGAAGCCATTGCAGGCGCGGGATGGCAGGCGAGGTTAGAGCAGTGCGTAGCGCGCGAGGGCGTGATATTTGTTGTCGGCCGTCGACGGAGTGAAGCGTACGGGTCCGCAAGCTCGAGGCGCGCTCAACGAGCTAGTCTAGTCTCATATAGGGAAGGCGCAGTATAGCCCACTTCCATCATCGGTGCAAGACCACCACGCACAACGACAAGAAGTACCAAGGCTCGCATTACTCAAATAACACTATAGAGACTACTAGATGTAAGTTAATATCGCGCATCCCGACAGGCCTTGCGTAGAGGCATCCGACTGTGCGCCTATTGAACTCCGCAAATAATATTCGGAATCGGGATCCAGCGTCCACTTTTCAAGTCTCTTTATGTTCACCTTCCTTCCTTGTCTACACATCATCCTTCTTAACTTTCTCCCCATTTCATGTCATCGTTCCATAGACTCGCACTGATCTCCCAAGTCTTTCTCTCCACCAACCCAAACCCCACAACTCACGAGCCAACCCTTTCACTATGAGTGGCGACGCGTCCGACGACGAAGTCCCAGATCTCGTCCAACCACCCATCAATCCCGGCAACGACAACGATGACACTGACAACGACGAACCTCCCACTCTCATCCCCACCACTTCATCAACCCCCCTCAAGTCCAAAGTCCCCATCACAATAATAACGGGCTACCTCGGCGCCGGCAAAACCACGCTGCTCAACTACATCCTCACCGCCTACCACGGCAAGCGCATTGCCGTGATCCTCAACGAATTCGGTGACTCCATCGACATCGAGAAGCAGCTTACAGTCTCGGACACCAACTCGACATCCGCCTCCAAAGTGCCGTTTGTCCCGCTAGCCAACGGGTGCATCTGCTGCTCCGTGAAAGACGTCGGCGTTGCGGCGATCGAGAACTTGATGGAGGCCAACGGCGATTTCGACTACATCCTACTCGAGACGACAGGGCTTGCGGATCCGGGGAACGTAGCGCCGCTGTTCTGGCTGGACGAGGGGCTAGGGAGTTCGATTTTCTTGGACGGCATTGTGACGCTGGTCGATGCGAAGAATCTGCTGAAGAGCCTGGACGAGGGGTATGGCGATGATGAGGAGGCACTGGAGGGGCGGAAAGAGCATGGGCACGCGGGCCCGCTGTTAACGACAGCGCATTTGCAGATTTCGCACGCAGACGTGGTCATTATCAACAAGACGGACTTGGTCTCGGAAGAGGAGCTAGAGGCGGTACAGCAGCGCGTCCGGTCTATCAATGCCCTCGCGAAGGTGTCGACGACGACGAAAGCGGAGGTGCCCACGCTGGAGGGCTTCATCCTCGATCTGCACGCTTACGACGCCGTCTCGGCGGCCGATCTGACTTTCGCAGAGAAGGGACACAGCCATATCGACCCCTCGATTTCCACATCTACCATTGTCTTTCCTGCGTTGAGGGAGGAGCAGGTGGATAGGTTCGATAGGTGGCTGCGGACGGTGCTCTGGGAGGATAAGCTGCCTGATGGCAAGACGTACGAGAAGTTTGAAATCCACCGATTGAAAGGACGCATCCCAGTTGTCCGCGCAAACATACTATTAGTACAGGGAGTGAGGAATGTGTACGATGTAAATGAGGGTACAGAAACGACTTCAGAGGATAGCAGCGCTAAGCTGGTGCTCATTGGGAAGAGTGTCGGGCAGAAAGCGTTCGAGGAGAGCTTGTTGGCTACGCTGGGACAGGGTTAGGGTCAAGCGGTGCAGAGTGCAAATGTCGAAGCTCGGTTGAACATATGAAGTATGCGCGTTTGTAGCGCGAATGTACGCGCTGAGTCAAGATAAGCATTGCACCAGAGCCTTTCAACGTAGTTAGGCCTTCTTAAATTAAAGCTACTATATCTAGCAATACTCCTTATTAAGGTCTAAATACCCCTTATCGCTGAGATTTGGCTTAAACCATGCCCTCACGTTATCCACAAGCCTAATTATTATTACCGACACTAATGCCTTGACGCTATTGCCGCCAACAATCAGACTAACTCTTAGGATGTATCTATAAAGAGTGACTAGAAGAATCTCCGCGTCTTTATCCACATTACCAGTGTTACTCAACCATAATCCTTCACATGGCGAACCTCTCTACAGCATTCTTCACAGCCCTAATATGACCTCCCAGATCACTCGCTTTGTTTGCCGTGATGCTAGCGGCGATGACTGGGCGGCTAACCCTATAAGCTCTTCTAAGCGATATCTTACTTAATACGTATATGGAAGGGAGTCAAACGCCGACGTTTTGGGGCTTGTTTCGAAAATGCGAATACCTCGGAGTACGGCGCCGTGTGACAAGTACAAGGTAAAATGCTACTACCACGGATCACAACGCCTCGATAGTTCAGTAAAGTAGTCAAGTCCTAGACCTTCGTCCTACTTTCACTAGAAATCGTCTATAGACCACAATGAATCAAGGCAGTCCCAAAGTGATTTTGGTCCAGTTCTCTGCGCTCCCACTAATTATGATTTAAATACATACTAGCATGATCATCTACGAAGCTTCCCTAACAAATTTTGAGCTCTACGCACCTCGCCATCTATAACTAGGCTTCCCGTCCGCTCAGTACTCGGGTTCGTGAGAACCGTAGAATCCCCGCTGTTGTATGTTTTTGTTTTTGGATAGGCGGTGTGGTGGCGGAGTAGAGTGGCTGGGAGTCACATGCTCCTTCTAATCGGTAAAGACCCCCTAGGCGTCGTGTTGCACGTGATGCGCCTCCAAATGCTACCATTTTGTCCATCTACATCCAATGATCGATAATCACCATTTAAATCCCCATCTGTATGCGAGCGCGTCTCTACGCTGCACCAGAACCCATCATCACTTGCACGAGGCTACGATACAAGTCCAGACACACCACGAGGTATCTATCATTCTCACTCACAGAAGCAGCATCAGGCAAAGTAAGCAATCACTCATCTTCGCTCAAGCCATCTAACGACGCTATGCTTCCTTCCCCACCTCCTTTCCTCCCAAGCGTACATATCCCTAGCTAAGCCAAATGTACACCAGATGCACACACGCCCACCCAAACGCCAAGTCCTCAACCCCAGAACACTCCATCCGTCCATCCATCCAAACGCCGCGCGCTGGAAAGTGCACTGTACTCTTTCTTCGTCGCCAGTCCGCGCAGAAAAGCAAAGACAAGACACGACAAGACAAGAAACAGCCATATTACAAGATTACCAATACCGCACATCCCATCCCATCGCAGCTCACCTCACAATCTCATCCGCCCTGACGCGAATGACCCTCAGTCGGTCCGCCCACTCCGCATCCTCAGCGGCGTTTCCCTGCCCGGCTGCAAAATCCCCGCTCTCCACTACCACCCGCAGCAAATCGGACAAGCCGAGCGCATTCTCCGCGCTCCCAAACGGCTCCCCGGTCCGCCTGCTCTCCTCCCACCACTTCTCCACAACACACACGAGCCACTTTGCAAGCAACTTCCGCCCGTTGCGGCTGTTGAAGGGCTGCTCGCGCGCGTACCACATAGCCTCCAGCACGGAGACGAGGTTCTCGAAGGGGGCGTGCAGCTTGGCGAAGACGTCGATGGGCCAGGCGACGGGGTCTGTAGCGTCGGGGTCGATGGCGCCCGAGGGGCCGGTGCGGTATTTTTCAACGTCGTAGTGGAGGAGAAGCTGGAAGACGTCGGAGACGGGGAAGATGTTTTGGTTTGTGCCGACGCGGCGGCCGAGGGTTTCGGTTTCGATGGCGACGGATTCCCAGGGCGAGGCTTTGCCTTCGGCGACGGCGTCGTTGTGCGTCTGCTCAATGAAGAGCTGCCAGGTGTTACGGATTACGGAGAGATCGCGGAAGTCAGCTTGGTGAAAGAGGAGGAGGCTGATGTTGTAGTAGCCTGCTTGGTCGGCGTAGTCGTTGAAGAGCTGGGTGTTGTTAGCCACTGATTTGAAAGTTACAGCTCTGGTTACATACATCGTTTACAGGCTTCACGGCACTGTTTAGGTCTGCGAGTACCTCCTCTCTTCGCGTGCCTTGAAGCCGCTTGTCTCCTTTGATCTTCTGGAGAAGGTCATCCTGGATGTTCCCGACATCGAGATGGTCGCTAATGTTTCGTAGTAGTTCTTGCCGTGACTGTCTAGTCCGATTGCCGCTGTCCGAGAATCCAGCTATGCGAGTCGATGCATTTGCCTTTGCCCGCGAGAGGTACTCTATGCGCTGCTCGAGCGTCAAGTTGAAAGTGGGGCTCTTAGCAAGCTGGAATTGCACCTCCGCAGCACCGAGGTAGTCGTTATAGTGTGAGTAATACTTCCACAGAAGATCTGCGTGGGCGGGATTGGTCTCGGAGCTCCGCTTGAGGTAGTCCACCACAAACGGGCTGCTGATCTCTAATAGGCGCTCCGCCCAACCTTTCTCCATGTACCAGTCGTAGAGGAAGTTCTGAAAGACTTCGTCATCCGAGTTGTTGATTTGCTCGTAGGCTTCTTGCCTTCTGCGACCTATTTGTGAGATTACACCGTCCTGCTGAACACTGCCTTGGGCAGCAAAAGCTTGATCGACGGCTTCTATGACTTTGAAGACGAGCTTGTAGCAGTTAGTGCGCTGCATGTACGGGGCTTGTCGTGCGTCGCCGCTCGGTTGGCCGTCTTTGATCCAGGAAAGAGCCCGGTTACCGCGATCGCGCTCCTCGGCGACTTTGAGCGAGATACGAATGGCGCCTGTTGCTTCGTCAGTCAGGTCTACAACCAATAGACGTACTCTTACCTGCATAAAACTCTAGTTCAATGTACTTGTCCACTGCAGCGGACAAGTGCTCCATAGTCAGACTCTTAGCAACTTGCTCGAACAACCGCAGGCTGTCGTTCAACTGGATGCGCCCACGTTCGGCATTTGCCCCTAAGTCAGCCGCCTTCTTCAAGTTCTCGGAGGCCTTGAAGATGACCACATCGTCGGAGCTGCAGAAGCTACCACACTTTCTCCGCAAAGCTTCCGCAACGGTTTCAACGTTCGATCCCTTGGCAATATTGTGGTTGACGATCGCCTTAACAAGCTCTTTTGCCAGCTCCTTGCCCTCGCCGGACGCAAAAAGTGCATGGTATGTGAGCTTCCGCACTTCCAGGCGCACTTCGGGGGCCAACAGAAGCATAATCTCTTCTAATCGCTCCTCAAAGAGAACCAAGCTGAAAGCAATGCCTTCCACGATGTTGTTGATCATCTGCAGTAGATTTGTCAACGCCCGGTTCTCACCCTGAAGCTCCACCTCTTCCCTTCGAGAGCTGACCCGTCCCAAAGCTTCTGGGCCCGCAAGCCCATCGATAAAAGTCTTGTTGTCGTCAAGGAACTGCTGTAACCGGATGAGGGAGCGCTGTATGTCCTGGAGTTTGGCGACTTTGTGATTGGGAGCCAGTACCGGGCCTGTAGGTGTCACCGTTTCTTTAATAGTAGGCGTATCCCATATCGAGCGGACCAACCGAGCAACATAGAGCGCAATACCATCGTGACGGGGTGAAGGTTGCACGTTGTCTACGCTGAGTCCTTCCACTGCGGCGGACTCGGTGATCTGCGGCTTTCCACCATATTCGATGAAAGCTTTTCGTGCGACTTCGGTAACTTCAGGGTCAGTAATAGGGATAACACGCGAGTCTGTGCCCACGTCCGTGCCTTGTCCACATGCTACTGCCAAAGCCGTGGATGCTGTCTCCGTGAGGCCATAATGTCTCGCGAACCGGCGCACATCTGCCTCAACACCCTCCGTGCCCCCTCCATACCGGATGATAGCAGCGAAAGTATCTACCAGCCTCCGTCTGCGCACAGTCTCCACTCCATAATGAGTCATGACGGCAAACTCAGCGGCAGGGGCGTCAAATTGTACAGCATATTCGCTGCCGAAATTACCAGCAGAGAATGGAGGAGTGACCAGGCCAGCGTCCTGCAGCTTGCCTCTGAGTGTGATGGTCTGACCGGATTCCGTGAAGCGGGCGTCTCGTTCGCTTAGTAACTGTCCCGTATGCGCAGTGGATATGAAGAGCTCATGGTTAGGGTTGGTCAGGTTCTTTTCGACGGCGCAGAGGAACGTCCCGGGCGCGTATCTGAAGGTAGCCACGGTCTGTGTGAGGGTCCTTGAATCAAAACCAATCGGAGTGCCACCTTGATAGGGTTGCATTTGGGTGGTAGAATTGGGAGGAGGGGCCGTCTGCGCATCTGGAGAAACCGGGGGAAAGCGAACGTGCATAACTGCCATGTTGCTGGGTGCGCCTGTGGAGTCCCAGCCACCAGAGGTAGCACTCATGTACAACCGAACTCCCGTAGCAGACGTGACCATGAGCGACACGGAATCGGCTTCAGGAGCAGCTATTGGATCCACGCCTACAATTCTGAGGTTATCCAGAGCTGGTACTTGGCGGATCAAGTGGCTGACCTGACCCCGTATCGTGGCGAGGTCGCGCTTAATGACGTTCTCGAGGGTCGTCGCCGTGCGCATATGGAAGACTTTGATGGTGCTGTTCGTGGAGAGCGTGTAGAGGAGGTTCCGGCTGTCGTCAACGACCATCTGTTGCAGGCCGACGGGCGCAGCACGCTTTCCAAATGATATGCTCGGCAATGGGATAGCAACCGATGAAGTGACGTGATTCTTCTTGCTGCAGCGATTCGAAAACCACTTTTCCTCTTGTTGATAGTTCAGTTCCCAGACGTCTTCGGTTGCGCCCTCGCCAAAGAAGATGCGCCCTGTCTTGGCCGAGCTCGCAATAGCAGTGACATTGATCCCCCGGACTGAGACCGACATGCCTGTGCGGTAGAGGTTTACGCCGTATACGCCTTCGGGTCCGGACTGACATTCGACCGCGATGAGGTGGATTTCCGCGGTCGTCGCAATCACCAACAGCCACGAAATCGTATCGACAAATACTTTCGCGCGCGGCTTTACCAACTTCACGCATGTGATGTTGTCTTTTAGCTCTTCAAAACCAACCAACTCTGGGTTGCGCGCCGTGTAGTCCCACAGGTATAGCTGGTTGTCGACGGCGACGTAGGCGTGGTTGATCTCCGCGAAAAGCCCCATGTCCACGCTCATCTGCATCTCATTGACCTGGTCGTACATGCCTTCGGGGTGTTCGTACGAGCGCAGTTTCTGGAAAGGCGCCCATGCCTGGCTTGTGGGCAGCTCGTATTCGCCGGAGACGCCCGCTGCAGAGTGTCAGCGTATACATTCGCGCTGTTTTGCGCATAGCGACCTACGTTTTGAGTAAGCCTCGAGCGGCGGATACCGGTTGTCATTGTCGAGCATGCGGTTGATGGCCCTGGCAGCCAGCTGTATCTGCGAAGGGACGGGCGCAGACGCCTGTTGCTGCTGCACGGCGCCCAGCGAGAAGGGCGGCGGCCTGGCGGGGGTCTGGGGAAAAGTGCCGGGGCCTCGTCGCTGGGGCGTCGCGGGCGGCATGTTCAGAGCCATGGTGTGCGGTGGGGGAGCTCCGCGAGCAGTTTGGCGTGGTCGAGGAAGCGGAGGACGAGGTTACGCGCCGAAGGTCGTAAACATTAGCTCAGCGCGAAACTAGCCGACTCGTGTGGTGGAAGGAAATGCGCGCCGACCTCGAAGGGAATAAAGCGCGGCTGGGAACAATTGCGGCCGTGAAAGAGCTCCGGGCGAGCTTGGGTGTATTCAAGAAAACATTCAGGCCATGCACGGACTCAAGCAACAGCTGCTCCAGTAGCGCGGCCCCGACTTGGCGCCCTCAAAAGTGGACGCCGTTCGATTGCGCATCGAACAATTGAAACAACATCACAGGGACCTGATCCAGCCCAAGCGTCCTGTTCAAGTCGCGGTTCTCATCGGTCAGCAATCCCGACACTGGCTCCTTCCAACCGCAGTCAACAGCTTTCCAAAAGTCAAGACCCTTTGCGACCAACCTACACGCCCTCACAGCCAGAACCACCTCCACAATCACCATGTCTCTCTTCCGCCTCGTCCGCCAATCTGCTATCCGGCAACCTCTCTTCCACCGCACCTTCCTCACCACCCGTCCCCTCTTCCACGCAGACACCGTTGTCAAGAGCTTGAAACCAGAGCTCATGACCGCCATGCGCGCCAAAGACAAGCCGCGCCTCACCGTCCTCCGCGCCCTCCTCGCCGAGATTACAAACGCTTCCAAAACCGACAGACCCATCGATCAAGACCCCGCCCTCTATTCGCTCCTCGCAAAGCAAATCAAGGCGTCCAACGCCGCCGTGGAAGAGTTTGTGAACGCGAAGAGAGAGGACTTGGTCGAGAAGGAGAGGGCGCAGATACTTATTCTGGAAGGATTCCTCAACCAGATTGAGGTGGTGAAAGAGGAGACGGTCAGACAGTTCGCGGAAGAGGCCGTAGCGGATAGTGAAGGCCGGGTTAATGTGGGAGCTGTTATTGGCAAGGTGATGAAGAAGATTGGGGGTAAGCCTGTTGATAAGAGTATGGTGGGCAGGGTGATAGAGGAGGTGTTGATAGAGAAATCGTCATGACCCGGGAATGCTCTTGTAAACCATGTACTATTACGAATGTAAAATAAATGTCTACATTATAGATACCCACCCATGAAGAGAACACACCACATTATTTTGACCTTATCCTGACAAAGGGAGCATCGAACGGGGCCTGGCCTGCTGAGTTTAACAGCGGATCAGGTAAGCAAAGCCCAAAGTACCATCATTGCCCGTTTTCTGTTCACACGCTCACACTGACCCGTATCTCAACATAGGCTTAGCATACAGCAGCCCACCATCCTCTCAAAACACTGTGAGCTGCCGCCCTCGTTTGCTCACTGTTTCCTAGGTCCAGAAAAATCGGAAGATCGATGCAGTCCTCTGGTGGGGAACAATTCCAACTCGCCAGCGTCTCAGCAGAAACTCCTCTAATGGTCGACCACTCCTCGCAGGTCTTTGGAATCTGCTAATGACATTTCGGAACGGGAGTCGGAAACGCCTGTTCAGTCGTGGGAGTCGAAAACGCTTGTTCAGTCGTGGGAGTCGTGGTGGTCTCTGGTCCCGTAACTGAGCTGACTGTTGCATACGGAGTGGTAGTTGTCGTCTCGCTCGTGGGCCAAGGTCTCGCGTACTTCACATCTGGCCCGTAGTCTAACGAAGATGGCGTAGTAGGCTGGGCGTACTGGTGTTGGCTGGATGAAGAAGTTGCGTTGATGCCCTCGCCACCAGAAAGACGAGGGAGGGCGACGGCAGCGACGCTCAGGCCGAAGGCCGCCACGGAAAGGAGGATTCTCATTGTATGATGGGTAAACATGCTGATCGAGGCTCGCGATCCGTATCAGTGACAAGATCAGAAGGATGGAATGTTAGAAGGGTGTTCGCTGGGGATGCGGTTTTCACTTTGGCGCGTTCGTAAGCGTTGGGAGACGGATAAACCCACGCCATCTTGTTCACTACACTAGAGCAACAGCATTGGCTATATTGTTATTCAGAGTGCTTGAGCTATTGCCCCAACGAAAAGAGTAGCGGAGGGTGCATGATCTTCTGGAGAATCGTCAGCATACAACGTGCTCAGTCGACCCTGATGGAGCGAATGGGCGTGAAATAGAAAGACGCGGTTTCTTTCCGGCGCATCCCGTACGCTACTCGTATCGATGAAAGATGGTGTTGAGACATGAACTTGCCGACGTAACGCGCTGTTACAACGCTCGACCCGAAACGCCACAGCCCCAGCGCCACCGACGTCATTTTCACAGCTTGTCTGCGTCGAGACAGACAGCGGGAGGCATGTCCTAGCGGCTGAACGGGCACCACCGAGGATCCCCATGTTGTCGTAAGGCGCCTACGCTGGCTCGTCCGAACAGTAGCGCCCGACTGTGGCAGCGTCAGTGAAGGCTTTCTGCCCAAGGAGGCGCCCAAGAGCAGGTCTTTGTGTTTGAAAGCTGCGCCGTCCTGCTGCCGTCTGCGACATGATTGCCCGCTGAGCCGGGCTTGGGACGGTCGGCCAGTCACAACTGAGATCGGGGCTGCGGGGCCCAGCGATGACGAAGCGCGGGAGCAACTGCCCAGGTGCACAAAGTTGGCCGTAATGGACGGCCACACACCGCGCTGCGCGCTATTAAGGACGCTGCCCGGTCACATTGTGCTTGCGTCCGCTTGATCCCGTCCGCTAGCTTTCTCTCTGTGCCTCGTGCACTTTATCTGCGTGCTCGCTGCTCTTCTTGCGTTGCACTGCTCCCTGATAGCGCCCCAGTGCCCCGCGACTGTCCGACCTCTTGACATCAATACCGCCCTTCACCCTGCACACCACAGCACCATGTATCGTTCCTCAACCGGAACCCTGGACCACTACGACGACGCGCCCCGTGGCGGCGAACGATGGGACCGCGACAGGTTCGAGCGCATGGCCCGGCGCGCTCCTCCTCCGCGCGACGTGAAGGACGACTTCCACTTCCATGAGCAGGACCGCTTCCCCGGCGGTCGCCGCGAGCTTGACATTCGCGAGGACTATGAGCGTCGCGCCCCTCCCGCTCGCGTCATGGAGCGAGAGCGAGAGCGGGAGGTTTTCCGCGAAGACGACCGCTTCGACCGACGCCGCCGCCATGACCTGTTCGACGAACCGACGCCTTCCCAGATCGCCAATCAAGCACTTGCCCCGTATCGCCGCAAGTCGGTCGTGGATCGGAACTTTGAGGTCGACATTGACAGGGAGAAGACCAGGCGACCTGCCCGTCCTCAATACATCCGTCGACAGTCTTCCCTCGATACCTTCGATCGCCGCCCTCTTCCGCGCTATGGCGACAGAGAGAGGGATGAATGGCGACCCCCAGCAAATGTCCCAATTCCTCTGCCCGTCCGAGAGCGCCGCCGCTCGCCCCCGCGATACCAGGAGGAGGAGTTCGAAGAAGAACGCTTCATGGAGCGAGATCGTCCCGGACGCAAAGACAAGGTCGAGGAATACCGTGAAGTCGAGGTACACCGCGCCAAAAGCAGACGCCGTCGCAGTCCTTCGCGCAGCGTTGCACCGTCTGCCGCGCGCAGCTCCTCCACTTCCAGTTTTGAGGAAATCAAACTTGCGAGGGCAGACTGGGGCAAGAAGGGCAAAACCCGGCTTCCCAAGCGTTTGTGCAGAGTCCAGGCTGTGACCGAGCTCGGCTATCCATACGAGGAAGAGGCAAGTAAAGTTGCGCATTACATGAGCAAACTAGCTAACAAGGTGTAGGAGGACTTTATCGTAATTACCCGGGCTTTGGAGAAGGACCACATTGACGAAATCATCAGCGTCAGCGAGAAGTACAAAGAGAGTATGTTGTCGCGCCGGAGCCTGTTACAGTTTGCTAACGCCTTATCAGCGAAAACGACATATGTGTACGAAGACGCAAGGTCCGTCATCGAGCAACCTCCTGTCATGATGGCTCCTCCTCCACCACCCCCGCCCATGTCGGCTTATCATCCACCTCCTCCACCGCCGCCAGCGTCAGTCCATGGCAATACAGTCGTCTACGAGAGGTCAGTCCGTGGCGAATCTCCCCCGCGTAGTCTTCACCACGAACATTACGAGGAGAGAATCGAGGAATCCAACCACATCGGTGGTCCCTTGACTGTGCTCGTGCCAGAGGAGCGACGAGTCGTCCGCAGAGAGCGGGACGTTCGCTCGGAGAGGGAGATCAGAGAAGAGATCCGCGCGTTGGAAGACGAGCGACGAATGCTCAAGTATGAGCGCGACGGCGACTACGAAATCGTCGAGCGACGCGAGCGACCCCGAGAAGTCATTCGCATCGAAAAGGATCGGAAAGGTAGGATGGCCCTTGTCCGCTCGGCTCATTAGGATGGCGTTGATTCTGGATAGGCCGTCGTGAGCCGAATCCCAAGCTCGTTGCTGCGATGATGGCAACCCTCACCTGAAGGGATTTTCGTGTCTCTTTGGCCCGTTGCAATGTTCTGGGAAGGTCATCTCTGGAACGGAATCAGGTTTATCATTTCGTTCGGCTTCCTAAACTACCAGAATGTAACGGTCGGATCTATTTATTCCTTCTTAGCGTGCGCTCCGGGAGCGTCACAGGACTGGTTGCGAGGCTGGGACTGGCGCAGGCATATACGGAACGCATTTCCTTTTTTTATTTCCACTTGCTATTCAGGTTCTGTATAATATCATAGTTCGGAACGTAATAACGAATAATGACTGCGGTAATACTCTGCAACTTCTCTGAATGTGCGTCGGTCTAAATCCGAAGCCACGTAAACTCCGTTACCTTGTACATTTTGCTTCAACTACAATTTGCTTGCCCACCACGAGGTGACTCGCGCACGTACACATATTTACGCTCGCGGTGCCGATGCAAGTGTACCATCAACATGCCGATCTGCATCGAATGTCGCGCACCCGTGAAGACGCTATACACCTCTTACAGCAAAGCAGACGACCGCGCGCTCGGCAAAGGCGTTCGCCTGACACAATGCCCGCGGTGCAAGCGCTTCGCAGACAAGTACATCGAGCATGACTTTGTCGTCATATTCATCGACCTAGTCCTCATAAAGCCGCAGGCGAGCATACCTACCATCTTACACACGGCGGCAGTACGCTAACCCTCCCACGTCCAGGTGTACCGCCATCTCCTCTTCAACAAGCTCGGCCTCGAAGACGACCGCTTCCACGTAAACGTCCCTCCCTCCTACCCTCCTCCCACCCACTAACAGACGACCTCCCACAGCGCTCCATCCTCCGCCTCGGCACCCTCCTCCTCCTCTTCGACGTCTACCTAACCTGGGCCCGTATCGAAAAAGCCTCCTTCCCATCATCCCCCCCGCCAGCCGCCGTCTCCACCAACACAACAACAACAACAACAACAACAACAACAACAACAACCCCTCTATTCCTACCCCTACTGCTACCCCCCTCCACAATCCCCACCCAACCCCTCATCCTCCAATACCTCTTCTACCTCCTCCTCGTCGCCCTCTCCACCCTCGCCTTCCACCTCCCCATCCGCGCCCTCTGCTCCATCCCCCCCGCCGCCCTCCCACGCCCCCTGCACACTCTCATCCCCTACTTCCCCGCCGGCAACGCTCTCAGCACCGCCCTGCTGGTTAGCAGCTGCACGAAGCTGTTTCCCATCTTGCTCATCATCTGGGAATACGACTTGCCGAGCAGTGCCGCGGCGGTCGGGTGGGCGGTAGGCGTGAATAACGTCGCTGCTGTGGAGATTGTGGTTGGGTGTGGGTGGGTGAGGGCGGGCGTGTTGGTTGGGGTTGGGGCGGCGTGTAGGGGGGTTGTGAGTGGGGTGGTGTTGAGGGCTGTGGGGTTGAGTGGGGGGGAGGAAGTGCTGGGGGGTGTGTGGGAGGTGGTGGAGGTCGGGAGGGGGGTGTTGGGGCTGTGATGGGGTATCGTGCTCATTGAAGGTATGGCATGGTTTGGGGAAGGATCACGCTCAATCGAGCAATTGTGCGGAATGGCTGGTCGTCTCTGTCTGCGTCTATAGTCTTGGTGTGTTCCACGGCTGTGCTCACGCTTTGGAGGAAGTCTAACACTTTGGACTTTGAGCGACCAGTGTACATCGCCTTTGTGGCGAGGCTGCACCGTGGTGTCTTGTTGTATGATGTACATGTTCAAGCTATAGCTGCCCTGTTGCGTTCCGATAGAGTTGTAAATGGCCATGATAACATTCCTCAGAACAGGGCTACGCCATCAGACGAGCACGGCTCTAAGGCTTCCCCGCTGGTGATGGAAACCATGCCAACGATTCCACGAGAGCCTCTCCAGCACCAACTCAGGCGCCGTGAAGGAGAGCCCCTTGGTCTTCCAGTAAGCCCATCATGCCAGTAAACTCGTCAATAACTACGCAGTAGCTTGTATGCGATGCATGATTGGTCAATTATATCTGTACAACGCCATCCTGCCCATGCTAAAGCCCATGTGTTCATAGTACAAATCGCCGGTCGCGGGAAGTCGCCTTCTCGTACCCCGCCAGTCGCCCGTCAAATTCCTCCGTCTCAAATCTTCTTCCGGCCATGCGCAGCGTGCGCGTTTTGCTTCCCTCGTCTCCATCTTCTCATATCCCAAATGTAGCTCTTCTCCTACTACGCTGCATCGTCCTCTAGCGTTGGAAGTCCTCCGGCCCTCGTAGATCGTTCCTCACCGGCTGGATGAGCGGATGCATCTGCGCCAGGAACGTAATTGCCCACATAAGGTACATAGCCGAGGCCGAGAGGATGAGTGTCGATCTCCAGATACTGTTTCCATATCAGCCGGCGCTTCAATGTCTCCCTCTCCCCCGCACCTCTCTGTGCGCTGCCTCCAAGCGGGGGGGTGTCTCGGTGGACATGATCATGATTGCAGACCATAGTAGAAGCCCTGGAGCGCGAGGACGAGGAGGACGAGGCGGGCGAGCTTGACGTACGTTTGTTCTTCGCCTTTGGGGGACAGGAACCATGCGGCTCCGCAGAATATCGCGACGACTACGAGGCCGATGAAAGGGGCCCATCTGTGAGTCTTAGCGTCATGTTTGGGACCTCCGGAGTGCCGTCGTCGTACCCGTTTGCCATGTTGTGCTGAGCTTGTTGGTCGCTAGGCGGCGACACGCGATTCGGGGATGTGGACGGTGGCGGTTGGAGCGCAGATCTCCGAGTGTGAGGCGTGAGGGGTTGGCGCGAACGGCGAGGGGCGGTTGGAGTTGCGGGCGGAGATGGTAGGGCGAGTTGGCGATGCGGACCTGGGAGGAGCTCTGGACGTGCAGTGACGCCTTCCTGGATGCTGGGCACATTGGGCTAACTCGGTTCTGATTAGTGCGGTTCAAGTGCTGCAGTGTGTGCGCTCGGACCAGCTCACATGGTCCATACACGAACACTGTGGAAGTCCTTCATGTCTATTTCAACTTCTGACTTAACGATACTTGACAAATAGAAGGCACGCTTGCCACTCTCTTTCTTTTTCAAAAGTACTTCAACACTTGTTCATTCACAGGTGCCCAAATATCACATGCACGCTTGCGAGGATGATCCTTTCTCGCACCCCTTCATCGCCTCATTTCCCAGGAAGATCGTATCCTTTTTCGCATTTCCATATCACACTCGGGGTCATGACAAGAGACATGGCTTCGAAAAAGAAACACATATGAGCCTTGTTGTACGACCTCCTTCCTCCAGCTCTACTGACGCAGCACATGCTTTCGCCTCACATCCTTGATTCGACCATAAGACTATTCAAAGAGGTGGAAACTTGCATGGAATAATATATCACATCTCTAGAAGGTAGAGGTGGTGTCATTTTCGGCCCTTCACTGCATATCGAATGGTCAGAAGGGACTGCCGACCAGACAAATCATTGAGAATCACCATTGACACAGGCCCAAGTGGACGTGGATCCCAGGATTCTTCCAGGGAATAGATGAGCCAAAAATCGCCTAATATAACTCCGTTCACTCATGCCACATTCGTATTGTGCTCTTACAACCTTTTCGCTCGCTTGGACACCAGAATGTGCGTCTCAGGTGTATAATTGCGGCACAGCTCCAAGACGCGATCATGGAAACCTTTCTAGATGTATGACTCTTTCCAGCTATGGGACATGAAATCACAGGTATAATGAGGTTTCTGGGGCGCATGATTGGCTACTGTCAGTTCATTGGGGTTTCAGCCATCGTGTGCATAGGCGCTCACCGCCATATGAACACTAGCCATGTCGACAACGGTTCGCTTGTAGTATCCACACAAGAATTCCTGATTCTAATATTCTACAATACTGCTAGCATCCGGAGCACTTTGGAGGATCTTGACGTCCATCTGCCTGCGGTTGCGATGTGTGCCAGACTGGACTCCGGCCAGCTCAATTCCTGCGCTCGCTTTCTGGCCTAGTCGTGCCTCGTCGAGGTCTTTAACTTCAGAGAGCAGAGCCCATCTACGGATGAATCGCGACCAGGTTTGCTACTTGCTTTTGATACAGCTCAGCCCAATGTACGGGGGGCCGTGATGCCAATGGCTTGTCCTCCGCGTTCTACCTGGCTGGTCCTTGTCCGACTTGCCTCACCGGAGTCCTTCATTACCAGGAGGCTTCCAGTCTAAACGAATCCCTTTTGATGACAGAGTTCAGCTGTTTTTCAGGTTTTGATTTCACCGGACGCAGTTACAACGGGTTCTTCGGGAGCAGACCGTAAGGTTCATCCGCCCCTCATCAAACGTTTTGCATGCACAGAGTGAGGCGTGAGACTTTGCCAAGTTCTATCTCTTCGTTGGAATCCTTATCTTGTCGCCCCTCCCCACTGGACACATACCTGAAACCTGCGTCGCCAGGAATCCCCGGCTCTTAGCCCCAGACATTCTTTGCTTGCCAATGACAGTCTGTCCCCATGTAAGTCATACGGCAAGTATGGTTGGACTTGTAGGACTCGTGCCAATGGCAAAGTGGTTACAAGTTACACTCACGCTCCTTCGAGCTAATAGGCTACCAGATTCGGTCAAACAGTAGCACCTAACGCTCTATGTCCTGCAAAACCACAGCCACAGAGGACAAGATTGACGAAACGACCTCTCCAGTCAAGTCATACGTATTGACTACGGCGCCACGACTGGGCGAGGCTTCCAACCACATAATACTTCAGGGCCACGGCCCACACACCCCTTTCGTGATGGGTGATATCGGGTCATCCACATCACTGGGTCCACGTTGCTTCCTAGCTCGCTGGCATCCTGTGCAATCCGCTGGCACCATTATTCGCTGGTGGATTCCACCGATCGATAGCCCCGTTCAACCATTCGTCATACAGCATACAGATAACCTCCAGGCTTCAGCTTGTTCTCTCGAATAGGCATCAAAGCCCAATCTACCGATGGTCGTACTGCAGGACGCAAACACACTTCACAAACCGCTAGTCAAAGCTATGGGCCTCACTTTGTTCCCCTAAATTCATCCTCTCCTGCGCAAAGGCTGCAGCCTTGCTACGTGAATAGCTGTGAGAGGCTGTGCCCTTCCTTAGACGATCGAACACTATATCTGGGTCGTCTGCTGTAGAGAAATCCGACCTTCAAGTGCTTCGTTGCATGCTACCAACTCCAGTACCTCCACAGCTGTACTCATTGAATTAAACCGATAAAAACCAACATTTCACTACAAATTGTCTACCATGGCTTCTGAGGATATGGTCTTTATCGAAAGCGGACCGTCGATGCAGTTGGTCCCGTCCTCTTCACTCGAATCATCGGACGGAACGAACGCTTCCAGCCAGACAGAGTTCCCCCAGACCTATTCAATAACTTCACCAACCGCTGCTGCTCCATCTCTGGGCTGCAACCCGTACGGGATTGCTATTAGATCCAAGCATGGGATTGCTTCTTATCCGCCGATACCTACGAAATCGTCGGATCTCCAGCATTGCTGCCATGGAATCTATCAGCAAAACGACAAGCTGGCGAAGTTGGAAGATTCGTACGAACTCCCTCCCGGTCTTATCAACCTTCCACCTCCTCCTGTTTACAACGGTTCAACATCGGGGTGGTTGACTCCAGGGACACGCACAAAGCCTAAGAAAGCTTCTCGGACACCTCCTTCTCCTACTTTCAAGGTAAGTTATCTGTTCCTTCAAAGTCTACTACTGACGACCGGAGAAGTCTTCGATTTCTTTGCCTCCGGTAAGACCTGAACAATGAACCTGTTGGGAAGATTGGCTGACATGTTAGCCACCGCCGCCGCTCCAAGCAATGAGTCTACCTCCTCCGCCTCCTCCTCCACCACCACCACCACCGCCTGCACAAGTAGTTATGCCTCCTCCCCCTTTTCCGTTACCTCCCATGGCAGGTTCAGTGAGTTGTACCCAGAGTCGTCATTGGATTCGAACAAGCTAATGCAAGAAAGATTCCTCCACCAATGCCAATGGCTCCTCCTCCTCCACCATCCCCTCCATACAAGCCGACTAGATCACGGAGTCTGCGTTTCCTACCCGACGACTACAATGATGCCTCAACACCAGCAGAGCTCATACCCGTCCGATACTCTGGCGAGTCACCGCTCGATACCGGCTGCGTGGTCCGCATCGCGCCCTTCAGACGCAATGTCCTGACAACCTTCCACCGCGCCCAAATTGCCGATTTTGAAGAAGTGAAATGGATTCTTCAACACGGCACTACCGACGTCTGGTACGAAAAGCCTAAGCGTTCCTGGCTCCGTCAACAGGACTCATTCGAGGCCTCCGGGTGCGATACGGACGAGCTGGAGGCTCTGGAGAACGCCAGGCCCGTCAGTCTGGAGACCCCGCGTATTTGGGCTTCTGCTGCGCTCGTCACGCCCTCTGATGATGACATCTTCGACTGCACTGCTGGACATTCCATCGACGATGCTTTTTCAGGTGCCTGTCCGACCTGCACTGAAGACAAGAGCGAGGTACTGGATGCAACACCGCTGGTATACTTTGTCGTTCTGTCTACGTGCCAGGCCAGTGAGCCTTTCATTCACGGAGCGCACTTCAACGGCAGACAGATCTACAAGTTGATCCGTTGCGGTAGTCGAGAGAGCGCAGTGGCCGAAGCTTTCTATGCTTCGGGCGTAAACGGGTGGAGTGTTACATTCAGCTGCATCATGCGGGCCGATGATGAGCTGGAGGGGGGCGAAACGAAGATCAAGAGGGTAGATGAGCTGTGGGTCCTTGGCGAGGACGAGGAAGAGGACGACTGCACGAGGGTGTTTTTCTAAACACTCGCATTGCTGGAGCCATACGGGTTCCAACTTTCGTGGCTTTGCTTGCCCCTCGTTTGGTCCCCCTTTCAGCTCTCCTCTTTCTCGACCGCACCTTCCGGCTACCACCACTTTCCGAACGATATACATCTCCATCGACTGAACACCCAGACAGCGGGGCGTTAGCTATCTAGCCAATCATACCACCACTCCCTACAGCCATTATCTCAACTACTAGTTTATTGCGTTGCACAGCAGCAGTTTCCCGATAGCACATGCATGGAAAACACATACATGCATTGCTGCGCCCTCTCCTCTCCACACACTCGTTAACTCGCCTATTTTCTATGTTCCTGCTTCCACGACTCCTACACTATCATATGCGCCTATAATAGCTACCTGTGCATCAGATACAGAGGATGCTAGGGAGGCCAATCGCACGCAGCCACGACTCTGGCGGCAGTATCCTGCGTCCTCCCTCTGGCTGTGGCTAATCTGAGCGAATCCTTGGGTTCGCATGATTCCTGAGGTATTATAGGATTGAGGGGATTGAGGGGGCAGGGCGGGCGGTTGTTGGGCTGCTACGCGTCTATCGGTGTAGGAACTTTGTGAGGTTGAAGCTGATAGGGTTATTCGGATAGGACGCCGGAGCGGAGTTTAGTTTTGCAACGATTCATTACTACGAGATTGTCATTACGGTCGTGAAATTTGCAAGACGAGGCACAGCGCGCAGTCTCGTTTTCTGACCTGGTCGATGTAACGGTGCGTGCTTCTCCGAAGCATCCATGGGTGGCTTGCAGCTTCGTGTCACCATTGACCCACGTATGCGCCAGCTCGAGCATATGCAGTCCATCTACAGGCACGACGACTAACCACCGTGCCCACCAGGCGTGCCCTCTGCTGCGGCCCACATGCCGTCTTCCCCGCCCGAGTCGGGCTTGAGGCCACGTGACACGACCCTCACCCTCAGAGTCCAGCGCATCCCCACCCTCTGCCCCATATCGATTCCTACACTTCCTTACAATATCGCCTCCCCACCCCCCTCACAGCCTAGACCACTCCCTCCCCGCAGCCTGCAGCCCCTCCTCCCCATCAACCAACACACACCACCCCTCCCCGCCGTTCCCGCCATCCCCTCCAATCGCAGCCTTGAACTCTCTCCTCGCGTACTCGATAACCTCGTCGTCAAAGGTACCCGGTTGCAGCCACACGGCCTGTATACCCGCCTCTTTTGCCTCCCGGAGGACTTGCTTTGTCACGGCCGGCGGCGTTATGACGGAGAGCGAGTAGGAGGATGGGTCCTCGAGGTGGGAGGGCGAGGGTGTGGTGGGGTGGGTGCCAGAGAGGACGGAGATGGTGGGCGCGCGGGGGTTGAGGGGGGTTACGGGGAGGGAGTGGCGGAGGTACCACGCGAATACTGATTATGTTAACTGTTTGTGGCCGGGCAGAAGAGTGTAGAGTGAATTTGGGGGGGAAGAGAGGGAGGTAGGTACCTTTGTGGCCGTACTTGGAGGGGTCGCTGGATGCGCCTGCGACGGCGAAGCGCGGGGAGGAGAAGAAGGTCTTTAGTGCGGCTTCCATGTCTAGGGTGCGTTGTTGGCCGCGGGTTTGGGGTGTTGGAAGGGTTGTAGAAATATATCTTCACACGCTACGGCTATGGAAATGCTGCGATGTTTGCTGCGTGTATTATACAGCGATGACCGGACCCTGAAGCCGAGGCACGCGTCACGCCATTGGCGCGCTCGTTCGCGTGTTCCCTTTCTCCTTCTTCATCCATTACCACCTTCCCTCTGCTACGATTAATTCCAAATCGCACACACACAAACATTACCACGGAATCTGCCCGCCATCAAATCGAAAGAACTTGCCGCTATCCTCCTTCCTCAGCCCAGAAATCACCTCCAACATGCCCGAAATGCTAACCTCCGGCTCCACAAACGCGCCCTTGCCCCCCATCCGCGTCTTCACCCACCCGGGATCCATGCAGATGACGATCGCGTGACTCCGCTTCAGATCCTTGGCTTGGTGCAGACTCAGCATGTTCAGCGCCGCTTTGCTGATGCTGTACGTGCAGCACTTGGACACATCGCGTGCAACCGTCAGACTGGCGAGGCCAGTAGACATGTTCATGACCACGGCGCCGCGCGCCAGATACCGTCGCAGCGTCTCGACGATCTTGGCGGGGCCCAGGACGTTGACGTCCATGTGGCGCTGCAGCGACGCGGGGCCTATGGATAGCGACGTGTCCGAGGACGTCGCGTTGATGCCCGCGATGTTGAAGAGGTAGTTCAAGTTTTCGCCCGTCTTGGAAAGGATTTCTGCCACGCGGAACTCCAGGCTGGCAATGGAGTCGGTGGAGGAGACGTCGCATTCGATGATGTGGACGTTGGCGTTGGCATGGGCGAGCTCTTTAAGGGCATCGAGGTCGCTTCTGCGCGAGCGGACGGCCGCGATGATGCTGTTTGTAGGCGCCGCGGAGAGTTGCCGTACGAATTCGAGGCCGATGCCCCGGTTCGCCCCCGTGAGGAAGTAGGTGGGCATTGTGATATGTGCAGGGCTGGCGTAGTGATTAGAATGTGTTTCGTTTCAATCGCGGCCTGTCACGGGCTGGCCTCGTTCTTGCACCGAGATGTCCGACGCTGAACGGTAGTCGTTCGTGCGATTTGCGTATGTTGCTTGCACTGCCCATATTGACCGGCCGGTCGTTATATGTGAACCTTCAAGCGCGATGAAACCGGGTGGGCCGGCGAGCATATGCGCGATGTGAGCCCTGATCTGCAGCCCCTGCACGTCATGCGATGATGAACTGCTACTCGGGGGGTACTTGAGCTTCATGCGCGCCAAAGCTGCAGTTTCGAATGTGCTGAAAATCCGCTGCTGAGGTGCTTGGGAGCTTGGAAGGTGGTATGGGTTGTGTAATGAGAGGTCCGTGGCAGGTGTCAAGGGGTTTTTGTGTTTCAGGGTGGCACTCTCCTCAGGGGTTGCGTGATGAGGTGGTGAGAATCGAAGATTCAGATGTAGTAGGGCTGAGTCCTTTATGCGCCTCGAACCTCGAGTATAGGTGTCTTAACACAGTACCGTACATCGGGCGTGGTGCAGCTTCGAGTTGGGACACGATGACCTCAATTTTTTCCTGTCGCTACGACAGCCTCGTTCGATCAAGAAATCAGACCATGTGTTGGTCTGCGTATGGACAAATATCTGCTCGTTGAGCAATGCCTCACAGGATGTGTACTAACACCTCGACTAAAAGCTACAGTGGCCACTATGGCCAAAAGTGGAGATTTTAACAGTCCGGAGCTTCTCGGCGAAATACAACATTTAAAACTTAGTATCTTCAACAGCAACTACATCCCAACCAACATCAATCCCCATCACACACAGATTTATAAAAAGGAAGAAAGTGGCCGTTGTTCTCGAAACGCCAACGCCGACGACATATCCCTCCTCCAGCTTCCCTTCTTTTCGAAATCAACATCTCACCACCATGGCCTCCTCCACCTTCAAGCCCCTAGGCGAAGCCCCCCGCGACATTGACGCAATCATCGCCCAAGAGCGCGCCTCCCCGCTCCCCGCCTTCAACGCCCGCATCGCCTACCGCCTCGGCACCGCCCTCCACACGCGCCTCCTCACCTTCCCTGCCCCAGCCTGCATCCACATCTCCACCGTCACCACGCCCCCGCACGTCCTCTACCACGCGGTAACCAACGACGGCACCGCGCTCGACAACGACTTCTGGATCGCGCGGAAGCGCAACAGCGTCATTCGGTTTGGCGCGAGCACGTGGCGGCTGCATGTGAAGCATGACGGGGACGAGAAGGCGTTTGCGGGGAAGGTTGGGGGTGAGGCGAAGGCCGCCGAGTATGCGATTCATGGGGGAGGAATGCCTATTTTTGTGAAGGGTGTGGAGTGGCCGGTTGGTGTGGTCGTGGTGAGTGGGTTGAAGCAGTGGGATGATCATATGGTTGTTGTTGAGGAGTTGGCGGGGGTCTGTAGGGCGTTGGAGGAGGAATAGAGTGGGAAGTAAGGGGAGTCGTGTATTGTATGTTTTGGTTAGAGCAGGTAGGATTTCCGGGGAGTGTTGAGTGGTGAATTTGGGATTCAAGATGGGCGGTAATGGATGATGTTGTATCACGGAGGTATTCCATTGCGAGGAGATTGAATAACCGCTATGTTCATATGAAGCATATTCTCCTTCAAACACCCCTTCTTTCTCTTGTGCATCATTGCTACTCAGAGTGAACTACTTCCCTGTAACCGTCGTCGCGACATACCGAACTTCTCTGAATGACATTTCCTAAAACATTCCATAACCCAGCAGCAATATGACGAGCACTTCATCCTCAACCCTCTGCCCCAGTTCTAGCAGCACCTGGACATGCTCAGCCTGCACCTGTACCAACACCGTGCCCGAAGCCGAAGAAAACTACTGGAAGTGCGATTCATGCTGCAAAATTTATCTTATCGACGGACTGGACAAGCTCATGAACAAGCCCGAGAGTGGTGATCCAAATTCAGAGTCGCGGTCAAAGGCAGAGCAGAAGCGCAAAGCAAAGCATGAGCAAAATGAACGTGTAGGAGAGTGGCTGGCGCAGAGTGAACCAGTTGGCTTTCCGGATGATGAACCTGAGTATAGGGAGAATGGGTGCTTTTGCTGGGTATTGCTTTGGAAGAGGTGTGAGGGGTTCATAAAGAGGCGAGGGAAGGATAAACCAGAGTAGTAAGCGTCTAGTTGGGGGGAGGGGTATCGTGGTGGAACTGATTTATCTTTTCAGAGCGGGTTCCAGACTCGTCATTTATCGCGTTGCACGAATCTTCCCAGCACAAATTCAGCTATTATTGGGGTGCCTCACGATCTCAACAACAATATCCACAACTCGCAGTACGTGCAAACAAGCCAGGCAGAACATCGATGACGCGGATCACGTGTTTCAGCGGTTGTCATGGTAGAATACCAAAGTTCAACCTTATACAACACGAATCCATTCAGTAAGCTTACTAGATTAGCAAGCCTACTTGGCCACTAAGTCCCTACGTACCCTTCATATGAAAGCTGTCAGGATCATTTTCAGTATCTCCGGTCTATAAGATACACGACCGGAGTAAAGAGCTTGGATGGATATTGAATTCAGAAGCTGAACTTCACGGAGCAGGGAATACTCCACGAGATGCATGTGTAGCCAGAGACGAGAAGCATGTGCACCCTACGAGACTACGTGTCGATTGACTCATCGCGATATATGCCTTCGCAATGCAAGGCACAGTCCAGGCCGTGGTCTGGGTTCGAGAATTCTCCCAAATAGTTTATTACCCCCATCGACAAATAAAGCAAAATGACATACTTTGCCACGGCCCTCACAGACTGGAACAACATAACCTTCATGGGCCCCATTTACTTCAGACACACCGCATCTGGGACGTACTAGCAACTAAAGCTTCTTATCTGGCACGAATAAATTTCCCTCGCTACAGCTTTCTAGTAAGCTCCACGTGGCCCCATAGATTTTTACAATGAAAGGTCTCAGCCCGCCCTACCCACATAGTTCAAACCAGCACGTATTGGGAAGGTTCTTCACCTTTCACCTTGTTTACTGCGCTCGGTCGCTCGACACCCAGCATACATAAATACCTCCACCCCGCAACACCACTCGCTTCCAGCACAACTGCAAGCACTCAACCGTTGGGCACCTCGAATGACCGAGAGTTCCCTTACAATGTCTGAGCTTGTCGTATCACCTTTCACGCCGCAGCCGATCGCGAGCACCGAGCCAGCGAACCTCGTCCACGAGAGCAAAATCCCGCCTATTGCCAGCAAAGTCCGCAATCAACTCGCACATCAGCAAATTGGCGCCACTCCCGTATCTCTTTCGTTCGCGCTCCCCACATCCCTCGCATTCTTCAAGCGCCTAACATGGGAACTTAGCCCAGCAACCGGCCCCGATATCGATCACACCACCGCAACCGCCATTGCGACGCACATCCCGACTCTGAAAACCGACGCAATCCAGTCCGCCCTCTGTCTCGGCGTCGGCCACACCGGTGTGACTGATGCTACCAAAGACCAATACCCGCACTTGTACGTCGTGTTCCCGCACCGACAACGCCCCATCGACGAAGACTTCTGGCGCCTGTGGCACACCGAGATCTTCAAGCCCGCCTTCGACGAAGCCTGGATTTCGAGTAGACTGGTGGTCGTCTACGAGGACGCGGGTTTGCAGTGGACCACAGAGAAGGCGGCGCCGACGGCTGAGCAGGTCCTCGACCGCTTCTACAATGTACCCCAGTACCGACGTTACCGCCCTCAAACCTCGGAGTGGCCGAAGTGGGTTGATTCGTGGGAGTTCTCTGAAGCACAGGATCGGTATACCCTATCGAAGGGGTCCGAAGGTGGGTTTTCGGACGCAAGGGCGCGGGTGTTTGATGAGGCGTGGAAGGCGATGCGAGATATGTTGAAGGGGGGCGACGAGCCGCGAGACATGTCGGATCCGATTTTGCTAGCGGTTTGGAAGAAGACGGTGGAGGTGCAGGAGCCGGTGTCCGATGATACTTTGGTCAAGAGCGTGGGGAAGGAGTGGGATGTGTATGTTGACTCGCGGTTTGTGGAGCAAGGCATGTTTGTTGTACATGTTGAAGGGCAGGGTGAACAAGATGTGGAGCCGGACGAAGAGCCCGAGGACAGCGGTGAAGACAGCCCTTCAGGCTGGGAGCCGAGCTTGCAGGGCGTTTTGCAGTGGGCCTGGTCGACTGGATGATTTTATGCACTGTCAGCTCAACGGAAGTGTTGTGATTGCTAGGCGAGCGTGGAAGAAACATAGAAGCTTCTTTGGTATGACATAAACTCGTCATTTCCTTCCTATCGGGACAATGTACAATGCACGCTTAAATCAGGTAATCTGCCATAAAAAGCCTTCTTTTGCATGCCGTTTCACTCAACCAATGCGAGCGATTATCAGTCTCGTCTACACATCTCATTTTAAGAATCCTCCACCTCTTTCTTGCGTAGACTGCCGGGGACTGTTCCCGCAATCGCCACTCTGGGACAAGGTTGAGCTGCAGTTATTGACCTACCACTGTATTCTGAAGACACTAGGCTTCGCTTTTAGCCTCCAGTGTATAGTGGTTCACCTTGTAACTGGAAGTGAAGTTCGTTATTTCAAGTTGTTGACCCCATCATCGAGGAGATCGAGCCGCCCGCCAACTTCGTTCTCGTGTCGACTCTATCTAGCAGATTACTCTCCTTCTTATCAGCTACACTCTACTTAGATAAGCGTCTTCCACGGCTATCAATCCTACCAATGCATTCTCAACCGGACACAATAGTCTATAAGTCTATTGAGGACGAGGCGCCGACACCCTCTCGTGCTCAACAGGCTAGGCCTAATGACGAGCTACAAATCCACCAACGGGAACGTCATAGACGCAGCCGTGCCCCATCACCAGAGGAGAAGCTGGTAGCTTGCGAGGTAAGATTCCACTACACGTACTTATTAGGAAATGTGCACATACCAACGCGGGCACAGCATCGCTATGAACCCGCGCATACTATCTCTCCCTCAGCACAATTTGCTCTAAAGGCAATTAGCGAGCATGTCACGGTGCAAACATCCTTCAATTTCTCCGAAGAGACCCGGCTTAATGACGAGCTCACTTGGCGACTACGAGGGGACGACTTCAATATAACACAGACACTTATACTAGAAGATGTCGACGCAGTCGTTGCCACAATCATCACATATATAAACGACGTAGTGGAGAATGGCACGACGCTCTCATGGCCTGTCTGGAAGGCCAGAGTAACGGAAGAGCAGTTGGCTTCGAGCAACAAGGAGGACAATGAGCATAGCAGCGCCTGGTCCCCCAGTCCAGCCTAAGCCGGTGCACCGGATACGTCATCCGTAAGTACTACAAGCCTCCTTCTTACTTCTAGTACGCTAATACATTTCTTCTATAAGCTTTCTTCTTCGAGCAAATGTGCCTCCAGTGCGGGCGATTATCGGCTGTTATCTACAGATATATCGGCCTGACGCCCCTTAGTCTTCCACCTGTCTTAGTAAGTAAATCGCAATCTTCCCCTTGAGAACTAACACTAATATTGATCACAAGCAGCATTATGCGAATACTCCCTTCGAGAATTTCCAAAACTGCTCGAAAAGACAGTACGCGATAGGGTTTCTTGCCTCGATCAGCTTTAAAGCATTTCAAGGGCGTTTCACCCCAGGACGTGTTCCCTTCAAGAACATGTCCAATTTCTTTTGTCCATTTGGTCTTCAGTCAAGGCAGCACCAGCCTCTGAGCTATCTCACCTTACTTTCTGCTCAAAAATACATCTCCACTTCTGCTCCTCTTCCCTCCCTCTTGCGCAATGCACCTTTAAAACCCATCTTCCTATCTGTGTCCCTATCTACACAAACTCCCACAACCCTCAAGCCACCCGTTCCCCGCCCACACGCCTATCAGAGTCCCAGTTCCTTCTCGACCCAGCACTCCTTCAACTCAGCGCCAGCTCTTATTCCCCCTTGACTGAACACCCGCCCCGCCCAACCGTACTATCGCAAATAGTACAAAATTCTGTTTTCTAAGCCCAACCCAGCCCCAGTCACTGTGATACACGGGAGGAAGGGTCTACGGCACCGGCATCGGCATCGGCATTGGCATGATCCATCTTGATCTCCATCTGCCCTCCTCCCAAGCCCAGCCCAGTCCACCCTTCCAAGCCACCTATTGTATACAACCCCACCGCAAAAAGTCCTTAACCCTCCCTCCTACAACACACACGCCAAGCTAACTGTACTATTCTAGATAATATAAAACACCAACAACCTAACCTGACCCCCTCCACCACTACCCACCGCATTCAACCCTTCCCACAGCCCCTTCGACCCCACGCCCGCCCCCCGATGCTAAGGTCCCGTACAGTGCAGTTCATGCGACCAGTCTCCTCAAAACCTAGAACAGCACGCTCGGACGAGTGCAATGGAGCTCAGCCTTGCAACAGCACCGAGAACACACACGGCGGCAAAGCTCGACCCGCACGCGTACCACAATCCAACGACATGACATGGTATCTCATCAAGCAGCTCAGCACCATCACGCCATCTTTGCCCTCACCACACAAAACACAGCACATAGCAAAACCCTCATGCATTACCAACTACAGATTTTGTACTCCCTTCCTTCCACCTCTCCTCTCCTCTCCATCCTCCTCTCATCTACAAAAACCATTTTCTCAAAACGAAATAAAGAGAAAAAGAAAAGAAAAAGAGGTCTTCAAAGCCAGCGAAGTTGAATTGACCTCTGGTATCCATGGACAAAAACCAACAAAAGGCGGACAGAATAGAACAGGACAGGACGGGAACAAAAGGGAACAATGCTGCGTGGTGCCGTGACGTATATCTATTTCTCCATGACGAGACCTTTTGGCGGTCCGCCGTACAAGACTTTCGTGCTACATGAAGTTGTGGAGTGTGCTCATTCGTGTTAGGGCGTGGACGTGGGCGTGAATGGGGGTAGTTCGGTGCGTGTTATGGGTGCGAGGGCGGGTGTGTGATTGGGATTGATGCCGGGGACGGGTCCGGGGGTATGCAGGGGCGGGATGATCGGCTACCGTGGACTCGATCAGGGCTGGAACGGGTGCGAAGTACTGCCTCCAGCGAGCCCACGTCCGACCCAATTGCGGATAGTGCGATTTAGCTCCTCATTGTCAGAGTATGGGTCTGATAGGATCATCGCATTTTGATGAACATCGATCGACTCTAGACCATCGGGCGGTACTCGAGGCTGCCTTTCCCGTTCGTGGAGCTGTCCGTCTTGCATCGCTGCACGTCCTAAGCCAAGTTTAATCAACAGCCAGATTAAACCCTTGAAAGGGTATCCAGCGTGACATGAACATGGGAACCAAAGTCTGCAGATGATGCGGGCAGGGGGGATTTTCAAGGTAATCAGGCCATGACACCTTGGGCGCCGCCTTCTAAGGTATCAGTATAATGATGTTGTCAGGGGTTATCTCGATCGCAGCCATGTAAACCATAGCTTAGAGGCGAGAAAAGTCAGAGAAAGACTCACCAATCTGGCGCTTGATCTGTTCGCGTGCCCACCGAGCAGTGTCGCGTGTGCGGTTGCTGAAGTCCTGGTTGGAGCGCGTCTCCCGTGTCAACGCAGTGAGGAAGTCATGTCGGAAGTAGTCCTTGATGTCGCCGTTGGGGAAAGCCTCGGCGATATCACCAATCACACCGCATGACGAACGTAGTAGCTCCTCGGTTCTGTTGCTGTCGAGCTGGACGATGCGAAGCAGCTCGAAGACAGAATCCAGATATTGAACCAGCAGTTGCGTCTTGCCGCTCGACTTCATGGCAACAACGATACCGTCCCAGGCGTCCATGATGCCCTCGCGAAGCGAAGTGATGTAGTCCATCATCTCAAAGTTGCCCTCGGTGGTCATCGAAACGGACGAAGCCTGCTGAAGCACCTGGGCCACAACGGGGAGGTACGTCTCGAAAGCCCCCAGGATGGCGTGAGCGATGTCACCGAAGCATTGCAGGATGGCTGGCTTGAACTGGGCACCCAACGCGGCACTGCGCAGGTTGTTAAGCAGGTAGTTCATGAAAGCATCGCAGTATGGCTGAACCTTCTCGCCCAGTGCTCGAGTGATGTCGCTGACGAGGCCGATGGCCATGGAGCAAAGACTAGGCTCTTCTTGGTTGCCCAGCGCATTGTAGAGGAACTTGGAGAAAGCATCCATGTACTTGACGAAGTCCTCTTCCAATGCCGTCGCGATAGAGCCAATAGCGGCGAAAACGGCATCCGGAACGCTGGACTTGGGTGGCAGACTGGAAAGGAGCGTGAGCAGAATCTGCATGACGCGATCCGCCTGCGGCTTGATGTCGGTCTCCAACCGCTGAACGATGGCCATTACGACACTGGCCAAGCTTGTCTGCATCTCTTCAAGGGTAAGCTTGTCCTCGACGCTGACGACTTGCTGCTGGAGCTGAATAGACTTCTCCAAACGCTCCAAAATGACGTTTGAAAGCGTAGCCACAAGCCCGATGCTGTCGTTGGCAGCATTGTTGACGAAAGAGTTGAGCACTTCGTAGGCAGCGGTTCGGAGCTGGTTGTCAGCATCGGCACGCTCTGTGACCTGGAGAATGTGCTGGATGCTCTGCTGGAAGTGAGCGGAGAGCGGGTTCGTGTCGCATCCGGGCTCGCCAGCGAAGCGATCGGCAAGGTTCATCAGAGCCCAGCAGCACGAAGACGCCATCTTGGTGTGGCTCGACAGACCGTGGAAAAGCGCACCGATGAGCGAAGGAAGGTGCTGTTGTTCGTCGACAGCGCTTGGTGCACCTTCGCAAATGCGACCCAGGGCATAAGCAGCGGAGTCCTTGACGTGGATCACCTGATCATCCATCATGGAGATCAAGACCGGGAGAGCCTGCTTGACCAGGGGCTCCAGGACGTTCTCCTCGGGTCCCTCGACGATGGCACCGAAAGCCGAAACGGCGGCGTCCCGGTAGTGCCAGTCATCGGAGCGAAGGTTCTTTTCGACGAACTGAAGGACAGGAGGCACAACACCGCTGCCCACACAGCTTGCCCAGAGCTGCAGACATTGGTATGAAGCACGGGAGACGTTGTATTCGTTGTCGTCGGCATCTTCATCCTGCTTGGCCAAAAGCTCAAGCAGCACCGGAACAACCTCCTGAGTAGCCACGCGTGCGAAGTTGAAGTAGTCTCGCAACTCGGTCGAGCCTTCAGCTTGGGCCTGTTGGTTGTCGTCCTCGATGGAGATCTCCTCTTCGCAGACGGTGCACCAGAACTCGATAGCGAGCTTAGCGACGTCTTCCTCCTCGCTCTTCATGCCCTGAATGGTCAGGCCAAAGAGCGCCTTCTCCATGTAGAAGCGCATCTTGTCGTAGTAGAGACCCATTATCCGGTTCAGGCAGCCGTATGCGCCCTGCTGGATGCGGTTGTCTTCGGCCTGTGTTGCCTCGCATATGACTTGCATGATGTAGTTTCGCTCTCCTTCGTTCTCGAAGTTGGACCTCACGAACTCGATCGAGTCACCGAGGGCTGAAATAGCCGCGTGTCGTACGTCATTGTTGGGCTCCTCTTTGCGGGCACCCTGGACAACGGCGGTGAGGATGGCGTTGGAGTGGTGCTGCAGAGACTCTCGCAGGTCAAGGTCGTCAGTGTCGCAGATGAAGCCGATGGTGGTCAGCGAGGCCATCTTCTGGGAGGGAGGACCCTCGCCCACATTCTGGACGAGCGTCTGCATCAGCTCCGGCCATTGGTTCTGGGGTATCTCGATGGCGGCAACGGAGGCGATGAACTGGGCGGCAGACTGGCCGGCGCGGGCGTCTGACGACGAGAGGGTGCTCAGGGCAAGCTGCTTGACGTTGTTCTTGACCTGGGCATCGAGGGCTTGCCATCGGTCCTGGACCTGACGTAACCGTGCGTACTCGCGTGCGGTGAAGGCGTTCTTGAGGGCAAGACCGGCGGCGGTCCTGATGTGCGGCTGGGACTGCTCGTTGGCAAGCTCGCCGGCGAGGATGGTGAGGTATTGTTGCTGCTCGGCGTCAGTGTGCGGGTCGTGGGTGCAGGGCCGGAGCGGCCACAGCCTGCTCCTGGCGGCGAGGGGCACTTACGAAGTCGGACTCGGCAGCCTGGCTGAGCTGGTCCTCGGCGGCCTTTCGGATGTTCGCATCTGTACCACGGTCAGTCAAGCGGCACAGCGCGGTCGGGTCAGCCAAAGGCGCATACCAGGCGAAAGCGTCCCCTCCAACACCTGGTTGATATCCATGATTGCGGAGGGAGCGTGTGACGGTCGAGGGGGTATCAGGGCGAAGGAGTGGCGGGTGAAGGGTGCGTGGGTATTACAGAAATTAGAGGCAGGCAGCCAGAAAGAAGTAGCGGTGGGCGGGAGGTGTAGGGAGGGATTTTGAAGCGAAAGAGGTCGAGCGTAGGCAGGGCCAAAACACGTGAACTTTAGGGTCGACTGTTTTTCTGCCCCACTACGGCCTGTTGCTGGAGGGGCTCCTTTTATTGACGGCGGGAGAGACTGTGCGCATGCAAACAGCCAGCAAACGGCACTGCGAGGCCCGCAGAGGCTCGGGCTGGGAGAGGGCACGCCCGACAGCAGCGCCTCACGATTTCCATTTCGCAGCTCTTGCCTGCGCTGCTGATCTGATGCAGGAAGGTGCGGTCCGAGCGCAAACAACATGGCAACGACCCCAGGCCGCACCCCCAGATCCGCCCGCCGCGCTGAGCCTCTTCCTCTGCGCCCTCGAGCTGGCACGCCGACGACGTGCGTGCAGAGAACCTTGGGCGCTCTCTTCTGCAGGTACACGCCTGCCCTCCCCTTGGCTTGTTCCATTCGCCGGCACCAGATGGGAGCCGCAAGCTCCCGTGGCGTCGACTGCGCATTGGCTCGCTTCCCCAGATTCATTCAGCCCTGCCCCGGTGCATCTGTGCTATGCAACGGGTGGTGTGCCTGACGCCCTGAACAGCACGGCACCCGACCTTCTGCACATGCTCGCCCTGTTTCGAGAGTCCAGCGCCACCCGCCACGGCCTTGTGGTGGACAGTTGTTGCCGTCGCGCCCCCGGCGAGCCCCATCCGAGTCGCGGCGAGTCAAGCGCAGACGCTGCGTGCTTAGACGCGTCGTCCACAGCAACCGTGGCAAGATCCACTCACGGTCGATCCAAAAAAGTTCGTCAAGCGTCATGGTGGTGCACCCAGCTGCAGCATACATACAGGCATGCAATGGCGAGTGAGCTAGTTGCAGCCCAAAATAACATATGTACCGTACAGGTGCAAACCCTCCTACTTACCCCCTATATACAATACAACCCCCCGCTCCCAAACGCCATGATATGCAGAAACCAAAGCCCACGCCATCTCGACACAGCGTCCTCGACAGGTAGCGCTGTACGCACTAGTTCCTGCCCCTCCTCGGATCCATGCTCTCACTTCTCCTCCAATCCCGCATCTCCTTTGTTCCTAGACTGCCCAAGCCCCCTTCACTCCTCCGCTCCCAGCCGCCTAGTCTGACGACCAACGTAGTCGCATTGTCGCTGTCGCTCTTGACCTCGGTCGCAAAGTTTGTGACGTCCCTCGCTGCCTGATCCGGCGTCTTTGCCTCTTTCACAATGTCCACAATCTCCTGGTCGCTCAGATGGCCTGACACGCCGTCCGAGCAGAGAACCAGGAACGAGTACTCCGCAGGCGAGAGCTCGACCCGGCGGATCTCGGGTTCGGCAGACACCCCCATGCGCTTGGATGCCATGTCGCCAAAGGCACGCGTGTTTGCGAGTCCCGACATGCGTTCTTCGCCAAACGAGTCGGTCACGAACGTGGCCGCGTACCGACGGAGGCGTGTGGCTTCTTCGGGGAGCGATGGATGATGGTTGGATGTGAGTGGCACAGCCTGACCGGTTGCGGTGTCGCAGAGCAGGATCCTGGTGTCGCCCACGTGTGCTGTGATGAGCGAAGATGGAGACGAAGGATGCCAGAATGGTGAGGGGGTAGATGTCGAGATGAGCACAACGCTGCAAGTACTTCCGCCTTTGAAGCGCTTGGGACCGCCGATGTGTTTGCCTGGCCGCGACAGATCCCCCAGGACGTCATTGTCGTTGATAGCCTTATCAGCAAGAACAGGGTCTTCGTCTTGCTTGCCAACTTGCGCAGTTACGAAGTCGTAGTCGGCCTTCAGAAATGCATACTCTAGCACCGTCTCGATGCCCAGGCCATCCTTCACTTTGTCTGGGACATCCCCAAAGCTGTTGCTTTTTGCAAGGACATACTTCTCCGTTTGGTGCCCCTGTCCGCCGGCCGCTCTCGAGAAGTACTCAGGCTTGAAGCGCCGGAAGTATCCTCCAACCAACTCTTTCCAGTCCTTGACCAAAGCACGTTCCAGTTCTTCTGCTTTTGAGACGCTGGTGGACTGTTTTACAGGCGGCGCGCTATCGATGAGCTCTTGCTTGCCATTGGCGCCGTTCGCTGGGGCTTTTGTGCCGGGCTCTGGTGGCTTGAGTGGTTCCAAGCCGGGCGGTGTGTGTGTCTCGATGGCTTCCAGACTCTCCTTTCCAGAAGCTCTTGACGGCATCTCCGCGGGTCTACCGTCCGGTGTTCCTGTGTTGGTTGGCCAGCCTTTGAGTGTGCCCTTTCCTGCGAGACTGCTCTCCAGCTCAAACAGCTTCATCGCATCCTCGACGTAGTTGTGCAGCTCCTCCCGCAGGAAGTCGGCGCAGTCGCTCCCGCCATGCCCGTCAAACACGCCAAAATAGAAGACTTGCGGGTCACCGCTGGCACTGCCGGCGGGTGTAAGCTCGCTCGTCATGCCTCCGCTTGCGGTGCGCTGCAACGACATGGGGCGCCTCTTTGCGAAGGCGGGTACCTCGACGGTACCAGCCTGGAACGAGTCCTCATTGTATGGACGCGTTCCTCGCGAGACAGATACCCCGAAATGGTGTTTCGCGCTCCTCAGCGGTATCCTCACCACCGTCATCTCCCGCGTCGCGCCCACCATTGGGGGCGCCGCCGCAGGCGAACGGTGCGTGCCTCGTGGTTCATGAGGCGTGCTCTTGTCTCGCGGCAGTTTGTGATGCGGGCCGCCGGATATGCGTGAGTCGGGATGGAGCGACGTGGACGGCAGGTGGGTGATGAAGTACTCGTGGAAGCAGCGGCGCTGCTGCTCGGCGGGGCGTCTTAACGCGGCGGGGCGAATGCGATGGTGCGCATAGCGACTGGGCGCAGAGCGAGCGACGAGATGCCGACGGCTGGCTCTATGAAGGTGTAGTGACGGTTTCCACATGCTGTACCGGAGACGTGGGATGCATGGCGTTGCCAGCTGGGGGAGATGCTACGTCAAAGCCGCCATGCGCTGGGTAAACAATTCCTGGGTTTGCAGCACAATCACGTCGACAGCGCAAGCACAATCATCCAATCTTGCCCAGCGAATTTGGTGAACGTGTCTGCAGCTTCCCACGGCTCGGCGGGTTCAGCAGGAGAAGTGGGGAGCGGGGAGGTACATGAATGCTCGGTTGTTGCGCTGGCCCGCCCCGTCCTGAATCGCGGACCCTTTGCTCGCCTCATTGGCGGAAAACCATCGCTGCAGTCACAGCACAGTGGGCGCAATCAATGGCAAAGCTCAGGAATGCATTGAAAAGATGCACAATAGTACATGCGCGCAAACCAAACCGTGTCGAGAAATATCCATGATGGAGCCTTGGTGTCCATCCTCCAAACACAACCCCCCTCCCCCAAAACGTCCTATATTCATACAAGTGAGACTACACTCGGTGCTTCCGCCCGTTCTTCCTCGCTCCGACCTAAACACCCTCCCTATGGCTGGCCGCATTCTGCCTCCCAACATGCACCAAGGAGGAATGCACCACCTCCTTGACTTCATGGCCTGCGGAGAAGTCCGACTTGGTTATCGTAGGCGTGATGGCAAACCTCACAAAATACTTCTCCGGGTTGTTCGCGAGTTCCTTCCACGTCGTCATCGGATCACCCGCTAGGTTGAGCGTCCGATTGACCATGCGCTTGAGGTCAAGTTGCATGCCCGCAACCGGGAAGATGACTTGCCATTTGACCGCATGTGAGCGCAGTCGGAAACCAATGCGGTAGCCCTTCACGTAAAGCTCGCTGAGCGAATGCTCACCATCAGCGTTGATACCTCCGTGGAGAAAAGGCGAAAGCGCGTTGAGCAGCGCCTCCGTATACTCGTTGGCCTTCTTGGTGCGCCATTCGTGATGGTCGTGCTTTGCATACATCTCTTGGAAGAGAGCTCCTTGTCGAAGGCAGAGTTGGTGCTTGGCGCTATAGTCTTCATGGGAGAGCATAGCAAAATCGGAGACGATCTCGCGACACTGCTCACCATCGCAATGCTTGGAGTTGAACATGGATCCTTCCCCAATTGCATGGAAGACCATGTCTCGAATGATTAGAGCCGAAACGACGTCGTGGCGCATCTCGCGATCAGCGAGTAGATGTTGGATGTCTGACTTGCCGCCAGTTATGGCAACAAGATTCTTCATCATGGAGCAGCGAGCGAGTTCCTGGCTATCCAGGTCGGTGGTGTAACGGATGGCCCATTTTCGAATGTCTTCGAAAAAGTCGTGAAGGAGGCCGCGGTCGTCTTGAGGCTCTATTCCCACCGTGTATACCTTGAAATCGGTGATGTTTCTGAGGAAGAGCTGCTGTGGTGTCTCTGTGCGCTTGTGGCGCGCTCCAGCCGGTCTCGCCACAGGTGATGGTGCGGAAGGGAGAGGCTTGAGGGTATCCTGGGTATACACAGTGCCGCTTGCACATGCAGGCGGGCCACTTGCCAGCCTTGCTTGGGAAAGCTCAAGCTCCTGGATGCGGTTCAGGAGGAGCTGGTTGAGCCTGGTAGCCTCAAGAAGGTGTTGGCAAAGTGAGTGAAGATCGGAAGTGGACATTGTCAGAGTATTGGGGAAGAATGTAATGAAGGTATTGTGGTGAAACCAAGGATGCGAGCCTAAGAAGAGAGTATGTGGCAAGTGGAGACGAATCTAGAAAACGGGGAGGGATAGCTCAAGTTATAGCTTTTTGGGTGCTTTGAAGAGCTCCTTGTGCGACAACGCTTTGCTGCCTAACCCGTGCCCAACACCCATTGTGACCTGTTGCAGGAACGCTTCTCTGTGTACCTGATTATTTCTCCGGCCAATCCGAGGACGATACTTGACAACAACGTGACTGGTGGAAGCTAGGCACCGTTGAGGCAGCGATCATACTTGGTGTGACGTGTACCAATCTTGAGCATGTGAGCCATTAGGCCGTGCTCATCCACGTTGCCTGATAGCTTTGCGTACGTGATGATCTATCATTAGCTAGGTTGGACTTTCGGTCATGAGGGTCAGATAGCACCGGGGTAGCGTAACGACCGAAACGGCCAAATCGGAGATTAATGATGCACACTGACCACGATCGGATCGCGAAGCCCAACTAGAATGTACGCAGATAATACAGCAATGGAGCCAGAGTGGTCGGAGGCACAATTGACCATGGCGTCAAGCGTTACGCCTTCCTTACCAACTATGGGTAAGGTTTGAATGCAACGGTCTATGGGGAGAAGTGACATTGCAGCCACTTGGGGGATCTGATGACCAGCTAGCTTCGATATCTGTATCTGTTAGCTATAATTCAGTCAACCAGAATAAGAACAGAATACTAGGTGAAATGGTTGATTTAAGCATCACGCAATTGCGGCCTTCAGCCGCTCGAAAGCATTCCGGGAAGCACTCTAGGCTCCAGTATCACGATAACCACAATTCCGAAGCAGACCGGGCAATTGTGAACTTCGAGGTGAGCTGTGTCATGAATACATATGTAGACGGTGGCAGGTCTTAGGGACGTCGTCCCATCTCGGGCCGGGCCGACAAACGCCGCACGGGCCACGCCGTTCTTCCTCGATCCTTCCTCAACTCGTATGTGACAATCTCCAGCTTCTCACATATTCAAAGATCTGCGTCACGCATCTCATCTCCATAAAAACTCTTAATGCTTCCTAGACTGGTGATCCAGTCCAAGATGATATGGGTCGAAATGCATCCACTGGTGGACTGTTGTATCCGATGCTCTGTCGAAAGCAGCATGTTCCCTCCTGTTTGACACACACATTACATTGGATCCTGCCCCAGAAGCTATTATGTCCGAAAGAAAAGGCAGCGGGAGTTCGCCCTCGCAACTTCCTCCTTCCGTCGCAGATACTGTTTACCCGGCTTCCTCATGCCTCGCGGGCTACTCAACATCATTCAGCTCACATTTGAGGAGTATATGCTACCTGACCAATCAACGACTCAGGACTGGTGCATTGCTATCTGAAAAAGCTGTTACGAAGAATATACTGACGCAAGCAGAATTCTTACTGAACGGCCAAATTTCTACGTCTCTACATTTCCAGAGAGTATCTATTGTCACAATGCACTTCGTACGGCTCCTTTTACTCACCAGCGCAACAAAATGCCTAGCAGCTCGCGCCTCTTGGACAAAACGCAATGACAGTTGCACTCCGCTAAGCCTAGGCAAAGGCCCGAAACCGGTCTATGACACCCCTCAATCGTTCCTGAATTCGAAGGAAATGATCTCAATCTCGAACAAAGCACAAACGCCGCCCCATTGGGCACGATCGTTTCAGGGTCGACATGCTTCGAGCACGGGCGACAACTACCTAGGCTATGTTACGATGGATTCATACGACACCGAAACATGTGCTGCCTACTGTACCAAGATAGACGAGTGCCAGTCCATCAATATCTTCTTTGAGCGCGCTCCATCCGTCAAGTTGGGCAACGACTGTCGCAATCCACCATCTACAACCTTGATCAAGTGCACGTTGTGGTCCACATTTGTGACGGAGGCCAAGGCGAAGAATGAGGGCTCTACCGACCGCCTTTTTGAACGCCTAATAGCCGGGTCCAACGCGTACTTCAATACAAGAGCCATCGATCCCACCACAGGGTTATATCCGTCGCCAGGGCCGGGGCAGACATTTGAGTATTGCGAATTTGCGCATTGCTACAATTCGGACGGGCCTCCAAAGAAGTACCGGCACTCATGACGTGGCATTGTGATCGCCTGTGACGCATGCTGACAGTGGCATAGTTTTGCGGTTAAGACACATTCGGTCTCTATCTCTGCCATACTTTTGATTACGGTGTCAACAATATTCGTAAACGGAGCGGTCCGCAATGATTGGTAACAGCAGAGGGCCTTCCACGGACGAGTTTTTATCAAACGATGGGTAAATGAGGTGGAAAGCTAAGCTTCAACAGGCACCCAGCAGGAACCTTACATGGGCAGGCAAGCTATGACATGAGCCCGCTGATTCAATCAATTTGACTCTACAGTTATCGTCATGGGGTTCTGGGATTTGACCTAACAGATTGACCAAAGCTTTGCCGGCACGGAAAGCGGTAATGCGGATAATAGCAGAGCACGTGGGATACCAGGGTGATGCGACATCAAGATCGGGATGTGGGGAAGTTTATTGCTATTGATAGAGCAGTATCCCGATGGTCCAACCGCATCGTGAAGGAGGAATCTGTACTTCTGTCGAGTGAAGTACATATCTTCTGCTCCACTCGCCTGTAGAGCACGGATGTCCATTTGTCTCATATATCTGCTGCCATCGCATCATCACAGGCCCACGGTGAGATGGGTCTAGAATTCAAGCCTTGTCTACTCTCTACAGGGCGCTGGTTCAAGCTTTCGGTAATCTACTGACGCTGGCGCCAAGTCATATATAGCTTCCGTGCCGGGCCAATCATGTAGCGCAACATGGACAGGAAGAGGTAGCCATTGGCCAATGGGCGACACGTTGGAGTTCGTGATCGAGGATATTGCTGCTGGGGTAATGTCCGCCAAATGATGCGATCGATGCGGAGGCACGGCTTGAGCACGTATGGCGCATTCAATATGGTAAATCTCATTCGGCAGTAGATCTTTCTTCTTGCTCTTTTGCTTGAGCAATTTTCTTTGCCAATGCATAACCAACAACGCCCCAGTGCTAACATCCACAGTCTGTCTGCAGAACTACTCCACGATGCTTGACTAGTCCAAGCTTCATCATCGCGGGATATATCGCGGGTTGCAAGACATCAGCAGGCCAAGCGGGACACATCAGGAATTCCGTCCTCACCTGGTAACCATGGTCCACCCCCGCGTCCTCCTCGTCTCCAACCTCATCCACCTCACGACCGCCCAACTCCCCACCTCCAAAGCCACCCCCGTCGACACGCAGCCCTTCCGCCACCCCATCCACGGCGACGTGCTCCTCCCCGGCAGCGTCTTCACCATCGAATGGGAGGCCAACCCAGCCTTCCACAACGTCACGCTCCAGCTCTGGGACAAGACATCGTGGGGCTTCGCGCGCGACCTGCTCGCCCCGTGCCACCCCTGGGCGCGCAACCCCTTCTGCGGCACCATCGCGGCCTCGGCGCCCAACACGGGCGCCTTCGCCTGGCTCGTGCCGGACCCGCGCAACGGCTCCCTCGCCGCCGGCTTCCCCCGCGGCGAGCGCGCCTACTGGGTCAAGATGTACGTCGACGACTATCTGCAGCCCGCCGTGGGGAATGCAGACCCCGTGCTGAGCTATAGTCGCAACTTTGCGTTTGCGCGGGAGGGGGAGGCGGCGCGGTTGGTGACGGGGGCGCCGACGGTGACGAGTGGGGAGGGGGAGGGGGAGGGCGATGGCGGGCCGCCGACGGTGTTTGTGACTGTGGTTGGGAATGGGACGGCGAGTGTGACGGGGGATGGGGAGGTGGTGGAGACGGGAACGGGGACGGTGGGGATGGAGGCGACGGGGGAGGGGGAGGGGTCAAGGGGTAATAAGACGGCATTTGCGCCGGTGGAGGGGAGGGCGGCGAGGGTGGAGTGGAGTTTGATGGGGGGTGTTGGGCTGTTGCTGGGGTTGCTGTAGGGGGCTGTGGTGAGAATCCGCCATGTTGGGGGGAAGAGTGAGTAAAGCAATACCTACCGCTCGTAAGGGGGATGCTTAAAAAAAAAGCGTATGTATAGTTTCCAAGTCCCTCTATGTCGTTGAGATTCGCTCCATGGCTTGATCAATCCGCCCCTTATTCAATCCAACATCCATCAAAGTATTCTATCCCCCCTAAAACAGACCTACATGAAGCCGCCCGAACAGCACCTGCATACCCACCTCCAAAAGCGCAACAGCGCGCACAAGCACGTTCCGAAGCAGTCACCCCCCTCCCCCTCCCCCGGATTCCACCACAGACAAACCCATCACCCACACCCAGCACCCCCTCCAAACCCAAACAGGCCCACAAAACGGCGGACCCCCGCAACCCGCGCGCAACGTAGCCAGCCCTACCCAACAGGGTCTCGACGCATCCGTGGCGTGCGTAGGGCGCAAAGCGGTGCGCTGAGCGCTCGCGTAGTGAGACGCCACGGCCACGGCCACGGCCGGCGCGCGGCGCCAGTGCTAGCGAAGCGCGGGAGCGATGCGGCTGGCCAGGCCGACCTCGTCACAGCGGCGGCGCTTCGTTGGGTTGGTTCGGGTGATGAGGGCGAGCGAGGTGGGTTGGGTGGACCAGGTGCGAGGGGGTGGGCGGAGGGAACTCTGCGTGTTTGGAGTGGAGGGGATCGATCGAATGGGAGGGACCGGGGAGAGATATATAGATAGATAGATAGATATGGGAGAATTAGGGGATGGGGGAAGGAGGGAGCTTGGGATAGAGTGTGGTAGCGAGAGATAGTGGGTGGGTCGTGCATGAGCAAAGGCTTGCAGCGCGATGCGATGTCGTGTGTAGACTACGCACGCAAACCTACGTCAGCGCCACAGCACACTTAGGATATGAAGCGATCATCTGAACATGATATGATAGGTAGACTCTCTGCGCTCTACCTTTTCCTCAGCTCAGCCATGGCATTAGCCCGAAAATGCTCGGGTGATTCATCCACCCTCTCTTCTCTCCCCATGCTTTTGGTAAGGTAATGAATAGAGCAGAAAATGCTAGTAAGGGTATTGGTATCCTTTTCCCGCTCGCAAGGATGAGAATGAAGACGCAAGAAAACAAGAAAGTCAAATGCCGTGGGTCCCGTGACCGACGTAGATGCACCCGTACTCAAACGCCAGACCGCTATGCCATGTACCCGTGCTGTATGCCTGATACAGCGCAGTGTGTCCTCATTCCGCTCGTGGTCTTCCCCAAGTAATATCATATGTAGGTGCGCTATCCATGCGATGTGAGCGTCGTGTGTTCGTTCATTCATCGCTTGAAAATGTTCATCATACTTTTCCGCTTGCCCATCTTCGGTGTGGGGGAGCTCGCCGGGATGGGCGGCGGGGCCGAGGTCGGGGTCGGGGTCAATGTGAAGTTTACTTTTGAGGGCTTTTGCTCGAGCGATTTGGAGGCCTTTTGGTTTACTGAGGATCGGTTTGTGAATTTGCTGTCGATCGCGCGCAGGGTGTCGGACTCTTCGCGGTCGATTTCAACTCCGGAGTCGAGCGGGCTAGGGCTAGAAAGCGGAGGGGTGACAACTGCTCTTGCACCAGGGTCAGCCTTGGAGATGTTGCGGGCGAGCTGGAAGCTACTCTTTGCCTTGGTGACGGCAGAGCGCTTCGAGCTCTTTGTGAGACCCCGCTTCAATCCTCCGTTCTCTTCGCCCATTTGGCGTTCTAGGCTCTCAATATCGCCCAGGATGGTCGTGCCGTTCGTTGCGATGCAGTCATCCTGGATGGGTACGAACTTGATGATTCCTCGGTCCAGAGGCACGCCGAGCGATTCGGCCAAGAAGTTCTGGATGAGAGCAGCGTTGCGCTTGTTGGTGGTCGGCTGTAGTTGCACGGGGAGGGCGGTGATGGTGAGGAGGTAGGTGGGTTCGAAGGATCCGGCCAGTAGGAGACATGCAGAGTGGTTGACGGTGATCATGATGGAGGACTCGGGCCGTTGGTACCTGGTGGAAAGGTGGTGTGAAAGGTCCGTGACCAGTGTGTACTCATCCTTGATCTAGAAACGCATTAGCAGAAGTGGGATGCTGTGTGGTTGTGCGCGAACATACAATGACATTGGTGCGCAGCTCGGCGAGGATGGGCGCATCTCTAATCACGCGGTCGCGGGCAAGCGAGGTGGATCCGTCCTTGTAGGCGAATTGCTCTTCGTAGAATTGCGCACGCCGGCGCGATCCATTAGGTTGCACTCCACTAGTAGTTTGCACGCCCTGAGTCGCAGGTTTTCTTTCTTCGGAACCAACACCGCGCTGGACATCGAGATTGGACTTGGGCGACGACTCAAACGAGAAGGTGGATCGCGAGGGTGAGAGACGATGTTCGGCTGCGGGCTCAGGCGCTAACAGATGGACGCCAGCCGGGCGTGGGAAGGCATTGACGGAATGGCTCGATGTGGTCGAGGGCCGCGACATGTTGGAGGAGGTGGATTTGTTGACCGAGTGCGGCATGGCGGGCTGTGTAGAGGGGTGTAGGCGTAGGTGTGGCCGTCAGAGGACAGCACGCAGAGGTGTTTGTTTGTCGCGGGGAGCCGTGAATTCCTCAGTGGCACAGGATCGGCTCCTTGATATGGATAAGGCTCAGTCTGTGCGGCGTGTCGGTCGTGTGATGGGACCCTGCAGCCGATATTGTTTGACTTGTACCACTCGGCCGTGATGGCAGACGCTGGCGTGGTCGCAGAGAGAGAGAAAGATAGGCCCGAACTTGGTGGGAGGAGGGCGGGGGCCGTCGGTCGCAGCTGGTTGTATATGTGAGAGGAGGCCGGGGGAGGCGCGCGGTGAACAACACGAACCGTATGCGGTGTCGCACGGTGCAAGACGAACTGGGGGCGTCGAAGAGGATGGGTTATAGAGATATTATATTGTCGGGTCAGTGGACGGCTGCATGCGTGACCACGGCAGCATGGGTCTGGCGCGGTACACGAGTGTCGCCGACGCTGGACGGGCGCGCCGCCGTGCGGCTATCAAGGACCATTCACCCCTCGACGCCCGCATCGGAATAGCGTGCAGATGGTGGCTGAGTGGGACGGTCTGCTTTGGGCTGCTCCTCCAGGGCCAGAGAAGGGGAGCAAGGCGTACACAGGCCATGCTTCAAAAGACACCCAAGCCGCAGCCAGATAGTCATGCCACGGCGATCCATATTCGTCGGCGGGTCCATCAGCGGCGCCATACCTGCGCCATACGCGACCGCTTCTGCTCGTTGGTTTTCCTGCAGGCGTCCATGACGGTGTCTCGTCGGTCAAGCCAGGTGTGCGTTCAAGGCTGTTTCTACCTTCTAGCGCGGCTGCTAGGTCATGCATGCGTCCCTCTCCACAGGCGGCAGGCCTGGACTCTACTGTGTATGCTAGTAGCTAGTAGCCAGCAGCCAGCAGCCAGCAGCCAGCAGCCAGCTTGCTTGTTCGCACCTGCGCCTATCTTCATTGTCGTTGTTGTCCATCATTCAATGGACTTTTTTCCAGTGCTTTCCCAACCACCCCAACGTCCAATGGCCCGTCCATCATGTCACCAGGCCACTGCGGCGGTTGCAAGGTTGCACGGCAAACGTTCGGCTTCGAGCCGGCCGTCATCAACATTGAATCCATCTGATTCAACGTCCGTGTGGCCTGAGCCCCGTTCGTGACCCTCTAGAGATGCCCGTGAAACCCTGGGCAACACTGGCGCTCCCCGGTCCAAGTCGCCAATCTCTCAATGTGCTTTCTACTAATGTTACTCAATTTACCTTTCTCCTCTCTACTTCGCCAGCGAGAAGACGTGCATGCCAGGCAATCACGCATTCTGGGCAATCTCCCACCACACTTCCAATGGCTGCTGCTGGTGGCATGTCAAACCTTGCGCACGTACGACTGTGACCGAAGCCGGATATGCACGTCAAGCTTCTTCCACAGTCAAAATCGTTCGGCAACGCTGTGCAACCACACACAGCACAGCAGAGCCCTTCAGACTGGTTGGCCATGGCCCTGTCTGCAGTTCCCACTGGAACTTACGCCTCATTGTTTAAATGAAACCGCCCGTTGAGAGGCATCACGATAAGGGGATATTGAAATCCTGCAGTGGAACGCTCGCGTGGAGGCACGTATAAAGCATGTTATATGAATTGACGTGGGCCCCCGAAGTGCATTGCAGTCTTCTTTGCGGGTCGTTGCGCTGGCAAGGGCACCGCCTAAACGCCTTTGCAAAGTTTGTGTCGACGGCACGCCGTACGCAATCTTGTTTCCTCGGCGCAACGACAACGCAAATTATTGTTACCCCAACGCAGACAGCCTGAGATGCAGTGATACAGTGACGGTCACGTGACGTCGTGTTAGCACTGGCGCGCCTGCTCTGCATATGGTCCGCAAAAGCACGCGTCAGCAGGCTGCACCACAACACCACACTGCCCACTCCACACACTCCTGCACAATGCCTCCCAAAGCAGCACCAGCGGCACGCCGCAAGGGCCCTTCCTTCAATCCTCCCCGCCCCGTCAAGCCAGCCGCTTCTCCTTCTACAACGCAACGCGCGCCCAAGGCGACCGCGACGCGACCTGCACCCGCGAAACCCTCGGCTAGCCGCTCAGGTTTCCAGCCTGCGACGACCATCATATCATCCGACGAAGAGCAAGATGACGAATTCGACGACCTGCCCTCCGATATCGACGCCTTAATGGAAGACGCGCTCGACGACGAACCTCAACCGCAGCAGCCCGCCGCGCTGGACCTGTCCACGCCACCAATACCCGCACCTCTCTTGGTGAGGCTCCTGCATCACAACTTCCAAGATGAGGACACGCAAATCCAGAAGGGTGCCATGAACTTGTTGCAGAGCTACATGAGCTTATTCGTTCGCGAAGCTATTGCGAGGGCGAAGGATGAGCGCGAAAGAGCGGCTAGGAATGGCGGAGGTCCAAGCAGCCGATTCTTGCAGGTGGAAGATTTGGAGAAACTTGCGCCAGAGCTTTTGCTCGATTTCTGAACCGCTTTGGATGGGTTGAGGTTGCCAAATCTACGGGAACCCTCATGACAATATCAAATCAAAAGTGCGCGAAGACACTGAACATGCAAGGCAGCCAATCCAGTGGAAGACGGAGGAGCGTAGAGCAGACATGCTCTTGAGATTTGGACCAACTGTGAGGCACAGGCCGACATCGCGTTGGGTACCTACCTACGGTATAGAAACAGTCGTTCGAGACTGTGACATCACTTGTCAAAGTGCACCGCGTACCACATGAACGACTGATCTGATACCAACGCACGGAACGAGCTCGAGCCGACGATGAGCTCTGGGAAATGGGTGGCAGGAGTCGCTAGGACCACTCTACAGTTTCTGGGCATCGGCGGTTTATTTTAGCAGTACGTAACTCTCGCCGTTCAGTCCAGTCTGTGAATGGAAACGAAATTTGCTTTACGAAACACCTGGAGAGATTGAAGGTCTGCCTGATTCTTGAGTGTTTGCAGGATGGTTGGCTAACCGTTTGGAAACAACTCTGCGGCTGCAATAGCAGCCTGGGAAATTGCGCACGGCATGAAATTTTGATATTTCCAAGGCTACACCAGTCCCGCGAACGACGTTCCAAGACATTATTTGGGTTCCGGTATGGGCGACATGTGACGAGGTCGCGGCTGAGGCAACTTCAAACACATCTCGAACAGGGAGTGCTTCGCGACCAGTTCATCACAGCCTTGCACAGAACGCAAACTCGCAATTGTTCCCACCACAACGCAGCGAACGCCATGGAAAAAAAAAAAAAACTTGGAATGTCTCCGCGGTTTATTCTGTGGTATTTGATGGCTGTTCCACTCTTCGGCTTGGGCTGTCATATTAAAGTTGTTCAGCAGCTCGCTTCACGTTCCAAAGGTAGGGGTTGACCTGTAACAGCCGAAGAGGTGGCTGAAGCACGAACAGGCTCTGACATGTCGCAGACACGCTTGTCATGTGTCGGAAGCATGCTAACCGCCATGAACATGCCTGGGCAAAACGCACTAACCCGCGTTCCGAGGGACCTCTTCATGCCTTAAGAACAGTATGTAGCCTTCTCAGGCTGCTTTCTGAACCCATCTGCTTCATCTTCTGTTACTGCCTTTCTTTTCGTCTTTCTCTTCATTCACTTCGTAATCCCTGGCCAGTCCAGCTTTTGAGCGCTAGTCGCCATCACATCGTTCCCTTCAGCCATACGCCTCTAGTAATCAGTATCACTCTTTGATATCACATACCAGCACAGCAACTATGTATTTCTCGAAAAGCATCATCGCATCTGCCCTTCTCGGGCTTGCAGCTGCCACTACGCACATGGGCGAGGCAGCTTCAGGAGGACTGGCAACATCTTCAACTTCAGCAATTGCGGCGTCAGAGACCCTCGCTGCTACCGGCGCAGCATCGAGCGCTGCCGCACCGGCGGAAGCAACAAGCGGCGCATCGGCAGGAGAGCTCGCCACCCATGTCGTTCAAGTCGGAGGACCAAACGGATCGTTGACCTTTTCGCCCGACAATGTGAAGGCGGCACCCGGCGATCTAGTGCAGTTTCAGTTCCACCCCAAGGTATGTTCATCCTGATCTGTAATGGACTGCTCTAATATCGCGCGCAGAACCACTCCGTAGTCCAGTCTACCTTTGACAAGCCATGTGTACCGATCCAAAACGTCATGCCCAACATGACTACCGCCTTCTTCTCTGGATTCATGCCAACCAACGCGTCCGTTGGCGCAACTTCCCAGGTCCTCACTTACACCATCCGCGTCATGGACACCAAGCCCATCTGGTTCTACTGCTCGCAAGCGAAGCACTGCCAAGGTGGTATGGTTGGTGCTATCAACGCGTAAGTGTTCTCGAACTGCATGTGACACACCAAGTTGCTGACCCTGTTGTAGTGCTGAGACGGGTAACAAGACCATGTCTGCATTCAAGGCTCTCGCTGCCGGCGCAACCGAAAACCTCAGCCCCGGACAAGCTCCTGGCTCTGGAACCGAATCAGGTAGCGGAACCGGCACGAACACCGGCGGCGGCGCTGCTCAGTCCTCGACCGCTGCAGGCGGTGAAGGAGGCGCTGCTGGTGGTGCCGCTGGTGGTGCCGCTGGTGGTACTGGCGGCGCGGGAGCTGGCGCAGGTACAGGAGCTACCAGCACCGATTCCAGCGCACCGGCTCAACAAACTACCAACGCTGCCCCCAGCACATTTGGTTCTCAATCATTCTTTGGCCTCACTTTGGGAGGTGTCGTGGCTATCCTGCTATTGTAAGAGAGAGGAACTCCCGAGTGGGGTTGGAAGATGCGGAGTGGGCGTCGATGCATGTCTGTGATACCATTATTGCTGTTGTTGAACTGAGCTGGCTTTATTAAGACGCCGAAAGGGCGTTGTTACATTCTCCTTCATCTCTTGAATGTCTAGAACAAGTGGCGGTGCTATGGCTCCGCCACAGGTTGGGCAATAATTACATAACGAATCCAAATTACAGATAGTATTCTCATGCTTGCGGTCTTACGTTACCTGCTACGCCGAGTGAATAGTTGATGTTTCGACAACCTTCAGGCAAATGTCAGTGATTGGCGCAGCGTGGCCGTTGGACCCTGACTTTGCCGCGCTTGGCAGGTACAGCTATGGCGTCACTTCGATACCAGATTCCAGGATCGCAACTTCCTCACCTTGATAAGATCGGCACAACGAGCCAGGCGCAGCGATATGGCTTCCTTGTTTCTTCAGTTGGGCGTGCGGTACGGCGTGTGCTGTTATACCCAACACCTCACCTCACCTCTCACCCGGTAAATCTTGGCCCTCATTATCACTCGCTCGTAACACGCACTCCGTACCCTCAATCTCACAGCCGTACTGGCTGCTATCCTTTGCTCCCGTCGCGTTTCCGCCATAATCCAAAACCATCCTTGGCAGCGCGTTCCTACTAGCGGCCAGGACGATGTTACGTTCAGATGCCCGGGAGCATGCTCCATCTTCTACATTGCTCTCTATCCTTCGCCTATACACGGCCTTTCTCGCTTTATCGTCAATACCTATCGCAGATGGAGCGCACCACATGAGCCGGAAGGCGCCTCGCAAGCTCGATCGCCGCAAAGAGCCTATGACGCCTTTGTTGGTTACAAACAACTGCCCAGAAGTCGTATATCCTGGCATATCCACTCAATCTGGCGAAGGCCCAAAAGAGAACGGGTTCAAGCTCGATCCGGGAAAGTCGTACAATCAAACCGTCTCGGAAGACTGGCAGGGTCGGGTGTGGGGAAGGACCAATTGCTCGTTCAATGATGATGGCACGAAGCCGAAAAATGGAGGACCGAAAGCATGCGGTTCTGGCGATTGCAATGGCATAGTGAACTGCAGGGTCGGGGTGAGTTCTCCTAAATCTTTGAGAGCCCGCCACTGCAGAATGCGAGCTCAGCCAGGTCAATTGTGTATGAATTAACAACATGCAGGGCGATGTCCCAGTCTCTCTCGCAGAGTTTACGCTCGATGCTGGAGATGGCCATACGTACTACGACATATCACTCGTCGATGGATACAACATTCCGATTGCGATTGTCCTACAGCCGCTCCAGAACGTCAGTCTTGATGATATTCCTCCGAACCTCACGAACCCGTCCTGCCAAGGAACTGTAGGCCTTCTGGCACAGCAAGGCTACGACCCCTACGGCGATCACCCCAACTTCCTTCGGACCAATAGCTCATACCCGCTTCCTTTTGAACAGAAAGTTAATGACAAGCAAGTGTCGAGATGGTGCCCCTGGGATTTGCAGCAAAGCCCTCCCGATAAACCCGGAGACGGTGTGTATCCGTATCCTGACGACAACATACAAAGACCGGCATTCAGTCCTTGCTATTCTGCATGTGCAAAAAACAACAAACCAGAAGACTGTTGCACAGGGAAGTACAATTCGCCGAGTGCTTGCAAGCCGAGCGAATATTCGAAGAACGTGAAAGCCGTCTGCCCGGATGCCTACAGCTATGGTAAGTTCCCCTGCCATCCATTATCGGACATGGTACTGATGCGGCTGTATAGCCTTCGACGACCAGACCTCAACTTTTATCATCCCGTCTGGTGCTGGGTTCGAGGTCATTTTCTGTCCTGGCGCGCGTTCGACCAACATTTTAGCTACAGAGTCCGACAAGATGCTGCAGCTAGCCCAGCAGGGTCATGTTTCAAAGGACAAAAGAGACCAGACTGGGCTGGTGGGTCGACCCAAAAGCGTTCCCGTCAAGCGGAGCAGGGCGGCCCGGAGTATCCTGTGGGAAAACACCGTCCTCATGATGACTCCTGCATTGGCTGCAAGTGTTCTTGCATATGCGGCGTTGTATTGAGTGTCAAACGTCTCCCTCACGGGTATTTCCATGAGCTGAGACGTAGGCTAATGTCCTATTGCGCGTTTTTGGATAACTTGAGATACCCTTTTTGCCTTGAATTCAGTGTATATCCATTCATCCTTATTGAGCTGCGTCGTTCCAGCACGGAGTACTACGTATTGGGGAATTTCAGCTGTCGTCATACGCAAGATTGCAGTCCGCGGGGAGAGCGGGACAATGCAGCGTGCATGCGTACACGTGCCGCATGCAGTGCTTCCCGCTCCATGTTCAATCAATGTACAGTAGCTCCGCGTCGCAGAGCGTACCCTTTGGACGAATGGAATGAGCGCAAGATGCCACGGACTAGCCGTGAGTTTATCGTCGTCTCGTTTGGGAGTACCTTAATTCAGGTCTTATCAAAATGCCGACGCTGGAGGAGTCGCAGACTTTTGCCCTGATACAGTGTGCTGAATCTGGTTCGACATCCCGCGTGGGGGCTCCGCGTGGGGGCCCCGCAAGGTGGGTCCGCGGATCGAAGGGAGATTATGCGTGTACGACAGTGGCTGTCGCAGAGGCATACAAAAGTATATAAGATGACGAAGAGAATGCCGCAATTGGTGGTGGTAGAGTATGTGTGTCTCTGTCTCTGATGCGTTGGGCTAGACAAGCATCGGAAGGCTGTTGCCGACATGCACTCCTCCCAAGCATCGACACATTCGAAATCGACCCAGGGAGCTGGCTCGACAGCCGCACACTTCTGCCTCCCAACTACAATCGTCACGGAGAAAATTATCCCGTCCTCTATAAGGCATTCCACGACAACATCGAACGGCTACCGCGGCGTGCAATCCCACCTCACGCTCGGAATTTCCCGACCATGCTGCATTCGCCTAGTCGCTATACCCGATCCGACACGGACCTTGTGTCTGCGACAGCTTACATTGGGTAAAGTAGGGCTTGCTGCTGCTCCACAGTGGTACAGAATGTTTGGATGTAGGAACAGCGACTCTGAATAGGACCGGCGGATATCTGACGAGTGCGCTTCTGTGCCGCCTCGGCGACGATTGGAACTGCGCTACCTTCTATATGTAAGGGCAGACGGACTGCTCACCACGTTTCTGCCCTGAGACCTAAATTAGCCCGAGGCTCTTCTCCCGCACCATCTTGAGCCGCGTATAGCCCCCCGCACAGGCAGAACCACATCATGTCTCGCGCAACGAGCGTGCATGAATTAACGGACGGTTGGACGTTCAAGCAAGCCGACGATGCATCCGACGATGCCTGGCTGCCGGTCAAGAAGGTTCCGACCAATGTCCACCTCGACCTCATCGATAACGCCAAGTATGTCGTCACGTGCTCTGGTATTAGGAAATGTGCTTCATGGCATGCACTAACACGCGTCTCTGCATAGGATACCGGACCCTTTTCTGGGCTTCAACGAGCTCGAAGCCGAATGGGTGGCAGACAAGACGTGGACGTACAAAGTGCAGCTGCCGGACGTGAAGACGCCGCAGGATGGCTCCGCGACGGTCCTAGCCTTCGATGGCCTGGACACCTTCGCAGCGGTCAAGCTCAACGGCGACGTCATCCTCGAAAGCGACAACATGTTCATCCCCCACCGCGTGGACGTCACCAGCACGTTGAAGCCGGATTCGCCCAACATCCTTGAAATCGACTTCGCGTCCGCCAGACTCGAGGCTATCAAGATTCGGGACGCTCACCCGGAGCACACGTGGGTCGGCTTCAACGGCGACATGTCGCGGTTGGCAGTGCGGAAGGCGCAGTACCACTGGGGCTGGGACTGGGGCCCCATGCTCAACACGTGTGGGCCGTGGCGGCCTGTCCGACTGGAGACTTATCACGCGAGAGTCACCGATCTCCGTGTTGACTATGCGCTAGATGAGAGTCTCAAGACCGCTACCGGATCGCTCAAAGCAAACGTGGAGGGATCTTCGGGCCAGAAGGTGCGCTTCGAAGTGCGCAGTGGAGACGACCTGGTCTTCCAGAGCTCCGCCGACGTCCGGGATGGCGTGGCACAGGTCGAGTTTAAAGTGGGCGATGTACGGCTCTGGTACCCTCACGGCTATGGAGAGCAGCCGTTGTACACGGCCACTGCGACCGTGTCAGCCGACGGTGTCACTTTGCACCAAGCGACGCGGCGGACCGGCTTCCGCAAAGGAGAACTCGTTCAAGAGCCTGATGCTGTGGGGAAGACGTTCTTTTTCAGGATCAACGGCGTCGATGTCTTCTGCGGTGGCTCCGATTGGATCCCGGCCGATTCCTTCACGCCCCGGGTCACCGAGGAGAGGTATCGCAAGTGGCTCGAGACCATGGTTGACGGCTACCAAGTCATGATACGGTACGCACACTTGAATCGTGATATACATACAGCGCAGACTGACACCAAGCCAGCATCTGGGGCGGAGGCATATGGGAGGAAGACATCTTCTACCAACTCTGCGACGAGCTGGGGATCCTGATCTGGCACGACTTCATGTTCGGCTGTGGAAATTACCCTGCGTTCCCGGCCATCCTGGCATCCATCGAAAAGGAGTGCGTGGCTAATGTCGCCCGACTGCGTCACCACCCTTCCATCGTCATCTACGCCGGCAACAACGAAGACTACCAGGTGCAGGAGTCGTTCGGCCTGACGTACAACTACGAGGACAAGGATCCAGAAAGCTGGCTCAAGACCGACTTCCCTGCCAGATACATCTACGAAAAGGTAAGCGCGCGCGCCCCCCCTTTCCAATAGAGTTCGGAATTCCTGACGAAGGATCGCGCAGCTCCTACCCGATGTCGTTGCCGCCGAAAGCCCGCATGTGCCGTACCATCCTGGCAGTCCTTGGGGAGATGGACTGCGTACCTCGAACAAAACGGTCGGAGACATGCATCAGTGGAACGGTGAGAGAGGCCCCTTTAATCAGAAATGCGGAAGAGGGCGCTAACAGTCGCATCAGTATGGCATGGCACCCAAGAAAAGTATCAAATCTTCGACACGCTCGGCGGGCGGTTCAACAGCGAGTTTGGCATGGAGGCATTTCCTCATATTGACACTATCAAGTACTACTGCACAGACCCGACGCAACTGTATCCGCAGTCGCATATGCTGGATTTCCACAATAAAGCCGACGGCCACGAGCGAAGGATTGCGACGTACTTGGTGGAGAATTTCAGAACGAAGACTGATTTGGAAGTAAGTGCTGATGTTCGCAAAGGTGTTAATAATAATAATATGGGTACTAAGACTAAGGGCATGGTAGTCATTTATCCATCTGACGCAACTCTCGCAAGCCGAGGCCTTGATGTTCGGATACCGTGGCTGGCGAAAGCAGTGGGGTCAACAACGCTACTGCGGCGGCGCACTCGTCTGGCAGCTGAACGACTGTTGGCCGGTTACATCGTGGTCGATTATCGACTACTTCCTGCGGAAGAAGCCCGCATACTACGCCATGAGACGAGTCTTGGCACCGGTTGCAGTGGCCGTCAAGCGGGCACACTTTGACTGGAGCGTGGTTCACGCTCGCGTACCCAAGACCAGCGATTACGAGGTGTGGGTGGCCAGCAGCCAGCCAACCGAACTGACTGCCACTGTTGAGCTTCGGTTCATTTCGGTCGCGACCGGCAAGGAGATTAAGGAAAAGTTGGTCAAGCAGGACGTCAAGCTAGTGGCGAACGGCACCACGGATGTGCTGGCAGGATCGATCGACAATGTAAAGGAAGAGCCTCATGTTCTGGCCGCCAGGGTCTGGGTCAATGGAGACATTGTCTCACGCGACGTCGACTGGCCGCAGCCGCTCAAGTACCTCGATTTCGAAGACCGTGGCGTCCAAGTCAGGCCCCAGGGCGACACGATCCTAGTCAAGGCATCAAAGCCTACGAAAGGGCTAGTGTTCGAAGAGAGGGCAGGGGTGCTGGTCCACGACAGTGCCATCGACGTAGTGCCAGGCGACGAACAGACGATCAAAGTGAGGGGGCTCGGGAAAAGCGATACGCATCTGAGGTGGAGGTACCTGGGCCAGAATTGATGCAGTCTCCGCAGACACTCAACGGCATTGCCGCATCGCGTCGCTGGCTGGGCGGGGCGGGGCTGGGGGAGCAGGAACGTCGAGGTGGAGAGACTGCACGTTGGCTGACGGTTGACGGACGAGTTATCCGGGGCGTGCACGTCGCGGTCAGCCGAGCCGAGCCAGCAGCAGGCGAGGTGGAGAGACGGGATGGCGGTCGCAGCAACGGTGATGTTCAGCGGGAGCAGGCGTGTCGTTGGCGGATGGCGTGCGGATTGCGTTGCGAGACACGGGTGTTGTCGGGCAGTTTTGCCAAAGGATATTGGACCAGGGTATAGGTGAGGCCATTATAGGGTGTCGGTAGGGTGGCTAGCAAGGAAATGAGAGAGGGTCGTATGAGAGGCCAGCGCGCTCAGGCGCCTGAGTGAGGGCAGATTAACAGGTGCCGGCGCATGTGCTGATAGAGGGCGGGCGAGCGTGGTGGGTGGTGGAAGTGGGCAGACGGCGCATAGTTCTACCCGGCCACTGGAATCCCTAATGAATCGGTGCCGGCGCCCACACTGCGAATGCCCGCGGCAACTGCAACTGCCCTACGATGGCCCCTTCCCTTGACTGGCAGGCAGGCAGGCAGGCGCGACGGGTGCGCCTTCCATTATGCCATCACGGCCGGTGCATGGGGAAGGGACGATCCGGGTGCCACCGCCAGCCGCCAACGTGCGGGCAGTAGCGCGCACGGCCGGCTGGTGGAAGCCAGAAGCCTTCTCGAAGCCCCTCACGCCCTCGGCCCTGCCCGCGCAATCCCATCGGCGAGTGGCCATGGCAATGTGCTGCCCTTGCACCATGCGCCATACATCATGCACCAGGCACCATCACCGTGTAGCTACCATGTCTTCGTACCGCCCGCCATGTACCATCTACCGCCCCGCCCAATGCGGCACTGCTGCTGCATCACAACGCAAGCCTTGCCTGGACGCCAACCGTCGCCGCGGCTCTCCCCCACACCCTGGCACCCGCAGGCTATAATGCGGGGGCTAACTCCCTCGACTACTTTAGCATCGCACGCTCGACGCCCGCCGTCCGCCGTCCGAATGCCTCGAGCCGTGGCAATGGACGACGGGCCTGCGCGGTAGCGACTCTGCAGCGCCTGGACGACCCTGAGCCCTGAGGCGTGCATACCGCGTCTGCTGTCTGCTTGTCTGCTGGCTGCTGGCTGCTGGCTGCTGGCTGTTGGCTGCTGGCCGAGTGCGTTATACATAGCATCCCACCGCCGCCTCTCACCCTCATCCTCCTTCTTTGGCCCCGGTGCCTATGCTGCATCCATCCTTGGTCCCGTTGCAAGGCCCGTGAGACGACATGTTCCACACTTTCCAGTCAGCTACCGGCATGCCGTCCCCCACCGCCGACGACATTGTGGCAGGCAAGCCCACCCGGACTACAGGCTCGCGCCGGATATCGACGAGCAACGCCTGTGTCGAGTGCAGACGCCGCAAGATCCGCTGCGACGGCACTCAGCCATGTGGCCAGTGTCAGTGGTACCAGCATCCCGAGGCATGCGGGTATTCGAAGCCTGCACAGAGGGTGGTTCCCAGTCGGAAGTAAGTCGCTCTGTAGCACTCGGAAAGTGTGCCGGCTAAAGGAGACAGACTGGTCGACAAACTATCAACCGACATCGAGCAGTACAAAACCATTTTCGCCAAACTGTACCCTTCCAAGTCTCTGGACAAGATTGAGTCTCTGGTCTCGATGCCCCGCGAAGAGCTGTTGGAGCTGGCATTGTCGTCTTCAGGTCCTGCGCAGACGACGCCTTCGCCCACTGCAGAGAACCACTCGATTTCCGAGCTCAGCCACGGCTCAGGCGGGGCCGAAAGCCTAGAAGCACTCGAGCAGGCTCCTCCCCAGGACCCGTTTTGGGATGAAGCTCGCAAACACCAGCTCCGCGTGCAAGGCGTCTCTGACGACGTGAACGGACTCTCATTATCGGTCGACAAACTCTCCTCGTACGTTGGGATTACCTCCATCACGGCTGCGCTCAAAGTCATCGTGCGATGTGCGCCCCATGCACGGCCACTGATTGCTCAGAGCAACCACGAGACGGTCCTGCCCAGTCGAGCGAATTCTCCTGCGCCAGAGCTCGCGGACAACAGACTAGACGCGTTACCCCCCCCAGCTCAGGGGCAGGCCTTGATTGAGAGTTATTTTGAGCGCGTGCACCCATTCTTTCCCATGATTGAAGAACGCAAATTCTGGTCCAACTATCTACTAGGGGACAGAAAAGATTCACCGTGGTTAGCATTGCTCAACATGGTCTTTGCTTTGGGATCGTTAGCATCTTCCACTTCAAGTAACGAGGCACACTACGTGTACTTTAATCGATCTCGGCGACATCTTTCGTTCGAATCCTTTGGCAGTGGCAACCTCGAGGTACTGCAAGCCCTCGCAATCATGAGCGGGTACTACATGCACTATCTGAACCGACCGAACGAAGCACATTCGCTCATGGGGGGTGTACTTCGGATGGCAACGGCGCTGGGGCTACACAGGGAGTACTCGAACAGATCCGCACATGATAACAACCACTTACTCAACGTATTGGGTCATGGCGATGGAGACACCGTATCGCCTGAAAACAGAAGGCGTATATGGTGGAGTCTGTTCTGCCTTGATGCTTGGGCGTCAACTACCACTGGGAGGCCGTCTTTGGGGCGCATGGGACCGTCCATCACGGTACTACGTCCTGGCACGGCCAACAACTCGGTATGATGATGTACGTACCCAAAAGGATCGCTACTAATGACTAACCAGGGAATCCTGCCGCAACCGAACAGCCCACAGTATCTCGAGTATCTCAAAGTATTGCCGTTGATCCACGCTTCCGAATTCTGTACCATAGCCACCAAGATCCAAGACCGCCTCGTGGAGTCACCACTTCTCTCGCACGCAGAGACAGCCGCCTTCGATGCAGACCTTATCAAATGGCACGACGAGCTCCCGCCCATACTCTCGAACCTAAACGAATCCTGTCCGGACTTCCTACGGCGCGTCCGCCTGGTCATGAAATGGCGCTTCCAGAACCTCCGCATCGTGCTACACCGCCCCGCGCTCCTCGTCTCGGCCCTGCGTCGCTGTCCGCTCCACGCCCTTGGTGCAGAAGAAAAAACCAGCGTGGGCAAATGCCGAATCGTCGCGGCCAAGACCATCGACGACATCGCAAGCGAGTGCTCCCCCGACCTCATCTCGGGCTGGAATGCCGTGTGGTTCACCTTCCAGGCGTGCATGGTGCCGCTCGTTTCGCTCTTCAGCGATGCGAGCGTTCCCGAGGAGACGGCACGGTGGTGTGCCAGCATCGAGACGGCGCTCGCCTTCTTCGCGCGCAGCAAGCCCTGGAGCATCGCCGCCAAGCGCAGCCTGGACGCCGTCTCCAGGCTCTACAATGCGTACAAGATGCAGTACTCGGCACAGGCGCTCCACAACCAAAATGTGCCCCCATTCGCGCAGGACCTGCAGGTGCAGGCCCTGGGCCACGCAGGCTTCGCGTACGGCGGTGCTCCGCCCGCCCCGGACTACGGCTTCGCGCTCAACGTGAACGCGGGCGCCGACGCCCTGGGCGGCGGTGGCTGGGTGCGCGACCCAAACACCCTCGGCGACGGCAACATCAACGGCTTCTGGGACGACATGGTCTGGGACACCAATCTGCCGGACATGCTCGAGGCGCCCTTTGGCGTCGGCATGGCGAGCGACTACGACATGTTCCAGGGCAGCGCACAGGATACGGGTGCGCCGTGCTGGATGCAGGGGAATTGAACTGCACTCCACTGGCCTGGCGATGCATGAAGGCATAAAGGCGACGCGATCGGTGAGGGCGGGATGGAGCGCGGGACTGGCCGCTGAGGGCGCGGCGGGCGGGAGCGCGCGCACCAACGTCAGATTTCGGGAGGATCCATGGTCCTCGGTGCACGCATTGCACCGATCGCGATGGGCGTCTCGCGATCATTGGGGCACTCGGCGGAAGGGAAGAAAACAACGCGCAGATGGCCAAGCGCGAGGCGAGCAAGGTCGACGTCTGGTCTTTCCGCTTGGCGCACGTACATACGTATATACACTGGGGCGGATGGCCTTTTTATTATTTATCTTGTTTCTGGGGAGGGCAGAGGGGGAGGGGTACTGTTTTTGTGCGTCTTGGGTTTCCCATTTACACTGCATTGGGGTGCATGCGTGCATTTCTCGCCATTCACTGCATTTACATGCGCTTGTCACGTTTTGGTTTGGTTTGTTTCTGTACTTGTACGATAGCTTTGACCTTTTTGGGTGGGGGAGAAGGCAACTTCTTGGAGTCGAATTGGGCCTTGTCCAGACTCCAGCCCGGTCTGCACTGCAGGGGGCGGAGCGACGTACATACATACACGAATCGTCTTGCATGTGTCGATGCGGACGGGACGAGGGCAGGTGTGTACCTACATACACGGCGTTAACACGGGCCCCCATCCATGCAGATACAGCCTACGCGGGGCTCCATGTACAGTGCCTTCATTGCTTGCGCACATGGCGTGTCAAGACCATAGGCACGCTGCTGCTGCTGCTCTTTCACATACGCACAAGAGCTGGCTCTGGCAGGCACGGGGGACAGCGTGAGTCTTTCTGGTGGCGTGAGTCGAGGGCGTGTACGGCGTGTACGGTACGTACGGTACGGGGTGCATTGCATTGCGTCCGTCCGTCCACGCATGTTCGGTAGGAAGAAGACAGAGCCGGAAATAGCACGCGCTGCGCAGTGACATTCCCAGGATCAGGAAGCACATCTCTCCTGCGCGTCTGCGTGCGGGATTGGAGCATGCCCTACGCACGCAGTACGCATACCGTTCGCGGCTGGGGTACATACATTGAGCTGGCGGCTTTTCTGGCACTGTCGTGGCACCCTCGCAGCACGGTGGTGTTGTTGGGCGGTGGGGCGGTTATTAGAGCATGTTCTGTTCTGTTCTGTTTGCGTGAGGTTGTTTGTGTTGGGTGGTATAGACCGGGATGATCGAGTATTCGACGACGGACGGACGTTGAACGTGTAGACGCGAGCTCTGCTAGCTAGCATACGGTTTGCATTTGCACGAGCGACGGAGCCGGCTGGCCAATGGCGAGATGAAGTGGCCAACGAACGCGCAGTTTTGCGGTGTGGTCACTGTCAGCTTTCCGACTTGCATGCATCCATGTATGCGTGCACGAGCGGCGGTTGGCTGTGCTACCTATCCACAACCGTCGGGTCGAGGCGCTTTTCTCTCCGCCCACGCGCATGTCGCAGTGCCTTCATGAGGGAGGGCCGTTCGGGTGGAAGACGCCGACAAGGGAATCTTTGTTTGCGTTGCATCGTTTGGCTAAATCAGGCGTGGAAGGCAGTCTAGGTGCCCTTCATGTTATGTTCGGTAGGATGAATGTCAAAGATAGCACTGTGCACGTTGCGGTAGGGCTTGTGCGACGTGCCATGCCAGCCAGTGACGACACACGCGGTAGGGGGGGTTAGAGGGTGCGGTGTGCTGTGGTGTGGTTCGGCATCCCCCGGCCGTTGCGGAAGCCTCCTCGTATTCGTATTCTGGGTTGTGTGGCGTGCTGTTTACCCGTCTACCTTGTACGTGGCTAGCCGGCCTAGGTACGTACGGGTTGGTGCTGGGCTGGGCTGGGCTGGGAGTTCTTTCTGCTCGCCTGCCAACTAGCATGCTTGCTTTCCGACTGCTCCCACGCTCAGGGGTGCGAGGCAGCTTTGGTTGCCTAGCGGGAATGTAGTCATTGGTGTGTGCGAGTGAGCAGTCTGTACGGATGATGCAGGCGAGTGGGTCGGACCGATGGTGGGGATATAAAAGCCCGGCTGGCTTTGTGAATGCGAGAGCTGAGCGGACCGAGTGAGTGGTTGGATACGAGGAGATGAGGTGCTAGATGTAGATGCGGAACGGGCGTTGGTGTGGTTGGTTACGAGTGAGGAGGTCTGGATCGGGAGCGCGTGCTCCCGAAGAGGAAGGATGGCTACGTGTAACCGTGGACCTGGTTGGAGGTAGTGTGCAGACACGGCCGTGGAGTGAATTGGGACAGCATGGAACAGGATGGAGGGGGTAGGAGCTGGAAACGGTCGTGCATAAGAGTGGTACATTTGGATAGGTGGAAAAAATGTATGGCTTTTGTGCGGTTGCGGGGTTGAGACTTTCCTGAACATCTGTGTAGGTACTGCGTACAAGGTATGCTGCAGATACGATTTCTACGAAGAGGAAATGATAGTTTGGTGGGCGCATCGGTCACTAGTAGGAAGCAGAATAGGAAATGGGTTGTTGAACAGAGATGGTAAGAATGGGAAGTTGAGCACCTGTGGGCGTAAGAGTGAGGGTTTGCACTGATGGGCTGGTGCCGTACGTACAGAAGCTCTTTCTTTTGACAGGTACCTGCCGGGATGATGGATCAGCAGCGCCTCGAGAAATCGTCGAACCTGCTCTCCAGGGCCTGGTTTTTGGCACTGGACCCCTCGTGATACCGAGACATATACAATATCAGGGTAGCATTACGACTTCCCGTACTATGCGCGGCCTTTGCCACACTCTTCCAACAGTCTGAAGAAGTCCTTGCCCAGGTAGCCCGACTTGGAGTCGACCTAGTGCATGATGCGTCTACTCTCAATATATAAACAAGTGTCATTGGAAACAAAGAGACCGCTCTTAAGTCGGACTGGTTGAGTGGATAGGCCTTCCATCTATTCCACAGCGGAAGCCTGTCTGCGGAATGAGCACCTCTATGCTTTTCATCATCAGTACTGTCAGTACCTAACACGTATCACCAAGTGTACATGCACATACACTTGAAGGGTAGGTCTGCTGTTGAATCACATGACTACACATTTGCGTGTGGTCCAGGTGGAATCTCCCAGGTACCCATGCTTGTGTTTAGCTTGCGGATCGGGTTCAACGACTTGCCGACGCGCAGCCGCATTCCCATTCGCAGGGCTGGAATGCGGGATCATCTTATTATTGAGGCCAGCCCCTTTCACAGCTGCTATGTTTCCTAGAAGACCGAGTGGCCGAGCACGGATGCCGGAAAGACAGGTGCGGGTGGCGAGAGGTCTCACGATTTGCTGGTGTGATGGATCGGCTTCGCTAGGCTAGCTGTTGGTGGCCGTGCATACAGTACGCTCCTGAGCATTCCTGACCACCCCTCCTCTGTCCTCGCTTGCCCCCTCTGCAGTCAGAGTATTCGCTCTTTAATCCCTTCCGCGCGTGGACTGCCCAAGATTTCTAGTGCAAAAATTCAAAGACTCGGATTACGCCCCATCCGAGCCTTCCGCCGCGATCTCCCGTTGCTGTTTTGCCTCCCGACTGGTGCTACCTTGACCGCCACTTTATTACTACGCACTCTCCTGCGACACTCGACACCCACATTCGAAGCGAAGGATTCTTGTCGTCGCGTACCACTTCTCCAGACCTACCACTCCCACGCGCGCCACGTGTACGCCCGACCGTCTCACGATGCCCGGTCGCACGTTGCCTACCATTCCTGCCGCCGAAGTGCAGGCGCACAACACCAGCAAGAGCTGCTATGTCACCATTGGCGAAAAAGTCTACGATGTCACCGACTTCCTCGACGGCCACCCGGGTGGCGGAGATCTCATACTGGAATATGCCGGGAAAGATGTGACTGCAATCTTGAAGGATGAGGTGTCGCATACACACTCCGAGGCCGCATACGAGATCCTCGACGAGAGCTTGGTCGGGTTCATGCCTACGGAACCCATCATTAATGGCGCTACCAAGAGCAACAAGCCCGCTGAGATCCTACCCCTCCCGCCGTCGAAGGAGGGCCGGGCCGAATTGGCTGTCCAGCAACCACTGTACGCGGCGACAGGCATGTCGGCAGCTGAAGACTTATCAAGAGATACCGACCTGGACAAGGACTACAAAGAGCACAAATTCCTTGACCTCTCGAAGCCACTGTTAATGCAAGTGTGGTTCGGTGGCTTCTCCAAGGAGTTTTACTTGGACCAGGTACATCGACCAAGGCACTACAAGGGCGGAGACTCGGCGCCGCTGTTTGGGAATTTCCTGGAGCCGCTGAGCCTCACGCCGTGGTGGGTAGTTCCAACGCTATGGATCCCTGCTGTGGTCGCGGGGACCGCATATGGGTCTACAGAGCTGGGTGTAGTGTCGACCGTGGGGTATTGGCTGTTCGGCTTGGCTTTCTGGACGATCTTGGAGTATGCTCTGCACAGATTCCTGTTCCACTTGGACTAGTGAGTACTGTCCCGTCAACTTCAAATGCTCATGCTAACGACTCTCAGTTATCTTCCGGATAATCGCGCAGCTTTTACCATGCACTTCCTTCTCCACGGCATCCACCATTACCTTCCTATGGACAAGTACCGCCTCGTCATGCCGCCCACTCTTTTCATCGCCCTCGCTGCACCTTTCTGGAAGTTCGCCCACTTCGTCATCTTCTGGAACTGGCACGCCGCACTCGTCACGTTCTCTGGTGGTGTATTTGGGTACGTGTGCTACGACATGACGCACTACTTCCTACACCACCGCAACCTGCCGTCCTACTGGCGGGAGCTGAAGAAGTACCACCTGAAGCATCACTTTGCGGACTACCAGAATGGCTTTGGTGTCAGCAGTCGGTTCTGGGACCGCGTGTTCGGCACTGAGCTGGATATGGGACAACCGAAGGTTGTCAAAACCAATTAGGGAAATTGTAAATGTAGACAACGCAGCAATGGGTAGGCGTTGGTTTTCAGTTCTCATTCTGTGCGCGGTACCTCTGTTCATAGACCTTATAATGTAATACACAACCTCCAGACCTATCATGGAAGGGATGTCACTACAACACGCTTCACCACAAGTTGAGTTTGCGTACCTGCCCCTAAAAGTCGCCTTCACGCCGCTGCTGGCGGGCTTGGCGGGCTCTGGTAACGTGACTGCAGCCGAGGCGGTCCGTGCGCTCCTGCCTTCTTCAAAAGCTGCCTGCGCTCTTGCTCCGCACCTCTCACTCGCGCCAACAACACCACGCTCGCGAACTCTGCAGCCGCGCTCGTAACACTGCGAAGACAGTCAGACAGTCAATCGCCGCGCTCGTCGCAGCCACTGTCGTATCTCGCTCGAGGTAATACGAACTTGAACTTGCCACTGGCAACCTCCCTGATACACATTTCTACTGCACACACACACACTTGACCGCGACTGTTCGCATGCGCGTGCAGGAATCCGATCCATTTCTCAAGGAGTTGCCAGTTCGGAACAAAAACGACCCCCCACGACCACTAATCACCAACGCCATGGAGGTAGAGAACTTCCTGGACAACGTTGCCAAGGAGCTGGAGGACGAGCAGAAGCGCAAAGTGAAGTCGGAGACCGGAGACCGCGACGAGGATGACCGCCGTACCCGGAGCGACCGCTCAGACCGCCATCATGGCGACCGCGACTATCGTGACAGTCGCCGCCATGGCCGCGATCGAGACCGATCCCGGGATCGCTATCCAGCCCGTGAGTCAAATGGAGAGCGGCGCCACAGCCGTGAGCGCAAGCGAAGAGATGGAAGCCGACCTCGGTCTAGCAAGAGCAAGGATGCTGACACAGACGAAGATCATACTAGGTACTCAGCCCGCAGCAGCTCGCGGGACCGATACCGTGGAGGTCGCCGCGACCGTGGAGACCGTGGCGGCGATTACTACAGCGGTGGCGGTCGAGGTGGGCGTTCGCGCTCTCCCCGCCGTGACCGAGGCGACCGTCGTGAGGACCGATACCGTGACCGCTCTGCCGGCGACCGCCCTCGCCGTGACCGTGACACGGACGACCGTCGTGACACGGACGACCGTCGTGACACGGACGACCGTCGTGACACGGACGACCGTCGTGGCAGCGGCCGACGCCGCACTCCCACTCCTGAGCTGACCGAGGATGACCGCGACAAGCGTACCATCTTCGTGCAACAGATCTCCCAGCGCGCCGAGATGCGCCACCTCCGCACCTTCTTCGAAGCCGTCGGTCCTGTTGTCGAGGCACAGATCGTCAAGGACCGAGTTACTGGTCGTAGCAAAGGGTATGTGCCACTCTGTTCCTTGAGAATTCTGCTAACGTGTCTAGTGTCGGCTATGTGGAATTCAAGGACGAAGACTCCGTGCCTAAGGCCTTGGAGCTGACCGGCCAGAAATTGAAGGGCGTGCCAATCATCGCCCAACTTACAGAGGCAGAGAAGAACCGCGCTTCACGCGCACCCGGTGAAGGCGGAGCTGCGAGTGCCAGCAACGGTGCTCCTTTCCACCGTCTCTACGTCGGCAACATTCACTTCAGCGTCACTGAGGAGGACCTGAGGGAGATCTTCCTACCTTTCGGCGAGCTCGAGCAGGTAACGCTGCAACGAGATGAGCAGAACCCAACTCGTTCCAAGGGATACGGGTTTGTTCAGTAGGTGCTGCCTCTCTGATGCCGACCCTGTCGCTAACAATCCTCTAGGTTTGTTGACCCGAACGACGCCAAGAAGGCTCTGACTGAGATGAACGGCTTCGAGCTTGCTGGTCGCCAGATCCGCGTTGGCCTGGGCAACGACAAATTCACCCCGGAGTCAACCGCCCATCTCCTCCGCAACTTCCCTCAGCAGGCAGCCAGCTACCAGGGCTCTGCATTTAGTGGTGCTGGAGGCCGTGGGGCATACGCTGGAGGCTCAGGTGGCGTCTTCGACCGAGCCCATGGCAGGGACGATCGTGGTATCAGCGGTGCATCGGCACTGGATGATACTGACATGGCGGGGGTCAACTTCAAGCAGGTCGATCGCAACAAGCTCATGATGAACCTTGCCCGCAATGAGGTCGACATCCCCACCAAGAAGGACGACCGCCCGACGGCTAAAGCTCGTGCCCCCGTTGAGAACACGATTGCACCTTCCAAGTGCATCAAGATTCAGAACGCTTTCGACGCTGACGAGTAAGTAACATCTCCTTTAATCTTCAATGAATTGGGCTAATTACTTTGCAGGGAGTTGGTCAAGTACGGCGCTAACTGGGCGAAAGAGCTCGAGACCGAGATCAAAGTCGAGTGCAACAAGAAATACGGAAAAGTCGTCCACATCGCCGTCGACGCCAACTCCGACGGAGAGGTTTTCGTCAAGTTCGACTCGGTCAGCGGTGGCGAGAAGGCTCTGCAGGGTCTGAATGGCAGGAACTTCAATTTCCGTGTCATACGTGCTTCGTATGTTGTGGACAAAGTCTACAACTCGCTGTACGGTGCGGCTGCCGCGTTCTAAGAGCCTGCTTGACCAGACGACTTCACACGGCGAACCCTCAGACCCCCCATGGACTCTGACGGTAAGAGCGTGTTTTCATTTGCTTGCGGTGCGGATCTGCCATGTCATGGTACTACATTTGCAAGGGTGTTAAGGAAATGGTTTGGGCGGTATGGAGTGATGGTTTTTCGGATATGGCGTTGGTGGAGTGCTTGGACATTTTTTTTCTTCGGCCTGGAAAGGGAACACTCACGTGGTGAAGGACTCGCTGGCTTCTTGACAGGTTGACCGACCCATTTGAGGCTGAAGAAGGATCAGCGACCCCGACTATGACCGACGCCGGTCTAAAGTTTTTCATGGCCTCGGTACGTCGCGCGGTGGACCTTGCGGTCAAATCTTACCTGTTCACAGTAGGATACTCGCGCACGACTGCCTTTCAAAGGCAACGGCAAAGTTTCAGGATAAAGGCGGACTCAGTGGGTGCTAATAGTCTTAGGACTCATGGCTTGGCGACTTGTCTGCTTGTACAGCGTCCTTGCCAGCACAATTTGATCGATCACTTCTAGGCATTGGTCAGGACATCGTGACTCCATGTGGCCGTGTGGTTTGTAAGACCCCGTTCGAAGCATGATTCCTAACGTTGCGATAGGGTTTGCCTCATGTGTCTCTGCGCCACCTCGGAGGCTAAGAGTCTTGATCCCCTTTCTATCGTGCCCGTCGCTGCTAACCTCAGACAGCGCCATCATTCTCTCTTGTTCGCTAACCTTCCAGGCTTGAGCTCCCCGCCCATATGCCGTTCAAAACCAATTTGTGCCTCAGCAAGGCCGCACGCAATGCCTCTTGACGATCGTTTACCACGCCGCATATAAACGAAGAACCATGTCCGATCAAGATATACATTGGCCGTCTACGAGTCTCATGTTTCTTCTCAAAATCTGCTGATTGGATGCAGGATCGTTTGAAACTTTGCTGACCCTGCCACTGACGACGTAGACCCAGGCGTTCTCCCAGCTCAAACGAGCATTTGGCTGTAAAGTTGGTCCTGTGTTGACAAGCCCTCAGCTTCGGGAATGCTTGCATCTATCAACAGCCTCAAGGGCACTTGTGCGTCAATTGAAGCTGGCGCGTACATATCGTACTTCATGCGCAAGTTCTTCATAGACGTCATTCGAGAACAGTTGGAATCTGCAAGCCAAAATCGAGTCAATAGCAGATTGGAGGGTAGATATACTTCTAGCTTATGCACAACATATTCCTACGCTCACACGTTTGATTGACATCCGAAAGTTCATCGTTGCCATTGATAGGCTGGCTCTTTGGTGGTCCTACCAAGTCAGCACAGGTGGCAGAGTGCGTCTTTGAAACTCCTTGGGTGTGTGGCCTCCACACACCGCACGACCGCACCCCATCTCCATCTCGGCACGTCTCAGCGCCTCAAATCGTACCACAGACCCGCATGCAGCACGAATTTTGGACCGAGCGCCCAGCATTGTGCCAGCCTTACATGTCGCGAACGCGAATCGAGCGCGCTGCACCACCGTGCAACACGCGACTGCTGCAATACAGCACTGTGCGCCGAAGTCCGTAGCCTCAGCCTCTCTGTGGATGCCAGTCCAGCTATTCTATTGGCTGCATATCCGACAAAGGCACTGTTCTTAGACCTGTTACAAGAGCAGTACGCCTGCACGGTGGTCGGCAACCGATTGAGGCGGCTATGCCTCTTAAGGCAATTATCTCACCACACGCCGCCTCCGTCAAGTTGGAGAGTCTGGAGAATGCGATACTATGAGGGATTAAATTTCGTAACCTACATGTATGTATCGAGGTGCTTGCTTGAGTCTGTCTATCACCAAGAAGGGGAAATGCAATCGCGGTAGAATTGCGCGCAAGGAAAGGATGTGTTCATACTACTAAGTTCGCCATCGACAGCCGCGCCTCCCTCAAGCGAGCTGACGGGCAGCCGGGTATCTGTCCTTATTCCTTCGGGAATGCACCATCACCAGCCAAGAGAGCATGGTGGTGCCATGCCGCGTATAGAAACCTTACAAGAGGACACCATGATTCACGTCACTGCGCTTTCTTTCTAGAGAGACACGCGATCTCCTCAGTCTATCTCGTTCTTCTCTTTCCGTTCCCAGTCTTTCATTGTTTCCCTTAGGCATTCGTTTGCTTCGATTGGACTAGAAAAAGATGCTGGCGACACTCCTTGCTGAGCGAAGCTCAGAGCTGAACCAAAGGCAGGCTGATGCCTCCTTCCACATTCCTTCAGATTTCTTTGCCGCCGCGACGATATGCCTTTTCTTGGCGACAGTGGCCGTGGCCGCGAGGACGTTCATTACCATGGTGGATATGCGACGGCTACAAATCGATGACTGTAAGTGTGATAGCGCGTGTCAGTCTTCGTATGCTAAGTCCTGCAGTTGCTACCATTCTTGCGGGGTTGTGCTTCGCTATATTCATTGCATTCATGTTTGTTGGCTCACATGCTGGTCTGGGCCAACATGTAAACCTCCTCTCCGCCGACGCCGTCAAGAGCGCGCTCCTCTACTCAAATATCCTCGACATCATGTACGCCCCGATCATGCTTGCCGCAAAGGTGTCCATACTTGTTCAAGTTGACCGCATGTTCTCTGGCAACAAGCAACGGATGATCTTCTGGAGCGTCCGCGCGTTGGCCTATGTCAACGCTTTTTGTTATACTGTCATGTTCTTCACGAATATCTTTGCCTGCACGCCGCGAGCGAAGATCGTGGATCCTACGGTCTCTGGCCGATGCATTCCTCAGAATAATCTCATTGTCGTATCTAGCACAGTCAACGTGGCCTCCGATGTGCTCGTCCTGCTTTTCGCGGTTTGGGGCATCAGCAGACTACAGCTGAGTGGGAGGCGTCAGACTATGGTTGCGGTCGTGTTCGGCATTGGCAGCTTTGCATGCATTGCTAGTGTCTGCAGATTAGCTTTTGGTGTTCAGGTCGACAAGAACCGCAACTACACACAGACTATCTGGCCTGTCCACATGTGGTCGTAAGTACATTCTAGCAGATCTTCAAGGACACATGCTGATCTGATTTAGACTCGCTGAGATCACTGCTATCATGTACATGGCTTGCTGCCCAGCTTTCCCACGCCTTATCCAGTACATTCGCGGTACCAAGACCGTCAAGCCTGCGATCAAGGGTTTCAAGACCGAAAAGGACCTCTTCAGTCCTACATCCAGCTTTTCCAGCAGCAAGCCAAGCACACCCGAGCAGAAGCACGGCTGGGGATCGCCAATCATCACACCGCCTACTCCACCAAAGGGCTCTCCCAAGATCACGCCTCCTACTCCTCCAAACGGCTCTCCTCTGCTGCCCGCCGGCTTCGTCGCCCCTCAAAAGCCCACCCAAGCCAGTGTTCGCGTAACCCCCGGTCCCGCCCAAGGCACTCGAGGCACCCAAAGCGAAGACCGCCCCCGAGGCCCCTTCCGCACACTCTCCCTCCCCGTCAAACCCTCCGTCCCACGCACCTCTTTCCAACTCCCACCCACGCGCCTCGAGCCTAGAGGCCCCCGCCTCAACTTCAGCATTCCTGTGCGCCCCACGCCAGAACAGCTCGCCAACCAGTCCTCCCTCTCTCCACGCTACGTCCCCGAAGAGACAACCGCAGCCCTCGCAAAGAAAGCGGAGGGCGCGCTCCAGAACTACGCCCCCTTCGAGCGCCGCATCTCCCACCTGTCGTACACCTCCCGCCACACCGCTGCGCTAGAGGAGATCAGGCAGAGCCTCGAGGAAGTAAGACACAGTCTCGACGGCGGCTTCATCGACACCACGCCCACGCCCACCTCAGCTTCGCTCATCGTGCCGCCCACCCCGGGTTCCACCTCAACATCGACCCCAAAGACACCCATCACCCCGACCTCGACCTCGACCTCGCACGCGCGCAGCCCCTCTCTTGCGCCCCCACCGTCTCCAGGCATGCCGTCCCCGGCGTCGCCCGCGCGCACAGAGTTCAGCGTGCACCTCGTCGAGAGCGCGGTGCGCATGAAAATCATGCCCGTGTACTTTGCGCAGCGCCGCAAGAAGAGCTACGACGCGCGCATGTCGACCGGCACGCTGGGCAACAGCACCGTCAAGCCCATGCACTCGTTCAAGCGCTCCAAGCACGCACGAGTGCCCTCGACGCCGGGCCTGCAGACGCATTTTGAGATTCCTTGATTTTGTTCGTTTTTTTCTTCCTGGTCTTTTTGGGTTGGGGTCCGACTGGAGTCACTCTTTATACGCCTTGGGTGGCTGTTCGATCTAATGTTTGTTGGCTTTGCTTCGATTTGCTTCTTTGCTTTATAAAATTTCCCGCTGGTGGCGGCGGATTACGCTCTTTACGATTGATATCTCTTGGGCTGGCTTGGGTAATGGACTTCCCACCGCGGAAGGCGAAGTCCACGGCGTCACTCTTTACGATGGGGTTTTTTATTTCACAGATACCCGGTGATGGTAGACAGGGGGGGGGATGCGGGTTGGATTGGTACTTGGGTGTAGAGACGTATTTACAGAGTCGTTGCGCTTAGTTTAATCTATGGAGTGTATAAATATTAGCTATTAGTTATTATTTGTTTGTTAGATGTTCATTACTTTTCCATTATGCTTGGTGGGTACGGGAGAAATACGGGTCTATGCATGGTAGATTGGGAAAAGAAGGACAAAGGAATGTACTGTAAAAGGAAACCCGGAAGCTGAATGTGCACAACAAAACGCTCCAACCCTTATCCACAACGAACCGTGATTAAAAGCCGAAAACAAAACAACCAAACACATGCCAAATGTATACCAATGACGCTACAACACCTCCAGCTCCAGTTCCAGTCTCACCACCTCAAGGCTTAGCCAACTGCTCCTTCCTGAAGAACAAAAAGAACCCCACACACACCACCCCCTGCAACACCAACGCAACCCAAAACACCGCATCACCAAGCCCATCCAGACTCAGCGCAAGATTCGGGAACACGGGCCCAGGCCCGAGTCTGTCGGGCGCAGACGCCCGCGCCGCCATGGTCGCCACAGACCCAACCACCTGCGCCGCGGTAAGCGTAAACACGACGTGGAATCTTGTCATGGTCTGCAGCAGAATCATGCCGAAGCCGACACCCTGCAGGGCATCGAGCACGCCGAGCCACAACCACAGAGCGCGGCCGACGAGCGCACCAACGGCCGGCGTGCCCGCCCAAGGGATGAAGGACCCCATGCCTGACGTGCCCCAGAGCATCTGGGCCCAGCGGGGTGCGCCGAGCCCGATAGCGAAGATGGGCAGGATCCAGCTGTGCTCGATGGAGAGGCGCTGGAAGACGACAAACACGGCGATCCAGATGAGCACGAAGAAGACGACGATGAGGACAGCGATGCCCCACGCAGGAACCAAGTTGGACTGCCAGAGGTACCGCCAGTTGCGGCCGTAGGGCGCCGAGAGGAAGTAGTTCTGGATGACGACGACGACGAAGAACCAGAGGATGATTTTACGGCGGCGCAGCGCGCTGTAGAAGGAGGGCACGCTGCCGGGGGAGCTGCGGTAGAAGTCGGGGAGCCCGAGGAAGAGAGCGACGCCGATGGAGCCGAGGAGGAAAGCCACGGGCGTGGTAATCGCCGTGATGTAGGGGTTTGCGGCGAACCCGGTGGGGTTCCGACCGGACGCACTCAACGCGGACAGATGCGCGCCCCAGTACCAGAGAACCGTGACATAGATCTGCTGTGTACCTTGGACGACGCAGGCGCGGAAAACCCAGGTGTGCGTTGCGGTACCGCCTTCGGACCCAAAGTTCAGCGCGAAAAAGAGAGAGCCCGACCCAGAGGCAAGGGCGTACAAACCGGTCGCGACGTTCTGTATCCATCCTCGAGCTGAAACGGAAGTGCCGTGGGGAGCCATGCCGAGAATGAAGAAGGCAAGAGCATAGCAGATGAAGGGAAGTGCGATGACATAGCGAGACTGCAAGGTGCGGAACAGCGACCACCACAGGATCGACCCAGCTAAGTAGATGCTGGCGACAATGTAGAGCTTGCTGGCAGTCTGGCCTATCTCCCCGGAAAGTAGAGTGACCTGGTAGCTGTTCGCAGAAAGGATTTGACCAAGCGCAAGCAGGAAGGAGTACACAGGCCAGTCGCGGATTTTGTACTGCATGATCCTCTTCATGCCCTTTGTTGGCGTATGGTCTTCACCAAGCTCGAACTCGTCCTCGATAATAGTGCCCATCTGCACCGACGAGCTCGAGCCGCTGCTGCTGCTGCTGTTACTCCCTTGGTCTTCCACCTCGATCTTCGCAAGTTTATTGTAGGATCGCTTGACGCCTAGCTTAGCATCGTGAAATCGTGCGAACCAGTTCTTCTCGGATCTGATGATGAACTCCTCGATGCAAAGCTCGTTGGTCGATGTGCGTCCGTTGAGGCCACCAAGAAGCCTATCGAACTGCTTCGCGTAGACACCCTGCGAGTCGGTGAAGAACGGTTCGACGTTCTGCATCCGGTAGTTCTTGTCCTCACCCACTACGGTCTGTAGGCTGAGTACCGATGCCGATGGGTGAGCGCTGAAGCTCTGCGCGAAGGGCAAAGGGACAGATGTAGGACTATCGGGAACAGCAACAGATCTAGGACTGTCTGGAACACCACATGATTCTTGCGACCCTTCCGGACTGATCGAAGATCGAGATACGTATGAATCTTGAGAGTTTTGACGAGACATGTTGCGAGAGACAGCTGCGTGACCGATGTCTCTTCTCAAGTCACTGCCCGTGAAGTAAGTCTCATTTTCTGCCGTAGTAGCGCTCGGGATTGGGAACAAGGTGTAGCCATTCGAAGGGCTGGCGGGCTGCACCTCGGGGAGTGACCCTGGTAGCGATACATCTGACTCTGATGCATTCAGACCATATCGTCGAGCAAGTGCGGTGTTAGGGGTGGGCAAAGCTGGGACAGGTTCGATCGACAGCTCTTCGCGGATCGGACTCGTCGCCCGACTGTTGACTCGGCTTGCGGCGCGGCTGGGCCTACGACTGGAAGGTCGGGTGTTCGCAGGAGATATGAAGATCGAACCCGGTGCCGAAGGTAGTGGAGATGAGATGGCAGGCGTGCTTGTACCAGAATTTTTGGAAGCACGCGCTCTGACTACGTGAGCATGCGTTCTGATCGATCCAGACTGTAACAGGTCCAGGCCTTCGAGCCATTGGGCTACCGGGAACCGCTGCAGAGACGAACGCGCTCTCATAGTTGCCCGGACCTCTTTGGTAGAGGCCATGGCCGACTTGATGGTCTTCTGAAATTGGTGGACAAGGTGTTTGGTCGCGACTGATTCGACCGTGAACCACCATCCAGGCATAATCCCAAGACCACCTACGCGAGAGCCAACACCGAGTGCACCCTTGCGACCGAATTCGACTGCAACCAAGCCGAAAGGCTCGTCACGAGATGGAATCAAGGCAAACTCCGCACCGCTGAAGATACAGGGTGGAAGGACGGTGAACTCTGGCTTGGAGCATACTCGATCTGGGTACAGCTCCATGAGACGTTGCAGCTTGGCAGCTGCAAACCTTCCGTAGAGATCAATGACCGGCCCAACGCAAATGAGCTGTGCCTTAGCATTCTTCTCCAAGATAGAAGGAAACACGTCCGCGATGAGATCGATGCCTTTCTGCTGCGACCAACGTCCGACGAAAACGAAGAGTTCAGCATCTGGATCGACTCGCAGATCAGCCCACTCCTGTGCCTGTGTCCGAAGCACACCGCGCTGTGCTTCACCATTGTCATCAATGGCGATAGAGTCCGGCAGCTTGTCGTCTTTGTTCCAAGGTGCGGTATCGGTGGGGTCAGGATTGGGTAACGATCCGATCTTGGTCAACCCCCAAAAGATTGGGTACCTTGCGAACGATCGCTTGCCGTACTTTTTGGACACACCGACAGCACCGAACCCGCGTTGGTGGATCCGGAGATAGCTTGCACCTGCGTGCAGCATGTTGAACACCTCGCCGAATTGCACATATCTGTGTACAATCTCCTTACTGAGATTGAAGGTTCTGCAGATTTCGTCCAAGTCTTTGCGGCGCTTGATGGACCATAATCCCTGGAATTCGGCGTTGTGAAGCGAAAGACAGCATGGCGGTGCGGCGTACGGCAGAAGATAGAGCGGCGCAAGCGTACCGTGGTAGTCGTTGATATGATACAGGTCTATCTCAGGAAACCGCTTGATCGCCTGGGCAATGCACTGGTTCCAGGCCGAGTAGTAGACCGCACTCTCGAGATCGTCCATGCGAGCTGGATATGGGTCGGTCTTGGTCTGCGCGCGAAAAATCGGTGCATCCAGGAGAATGAAAGTGATGTTCTGGAAACAGTGGTACTGAACGTTGATGTTGTACAGTTGACCAAGGATGGTAACTTGCATCGGCTCGGCGATCTCATCCACTGGGTACTCGATACCGCCAACGCAAGGAACGACCCAGATGAGGTTTTGGTGCTGGAGGTTCTTGCCCATTAGCGAAGCCATAACACCCAGGCCACCGATTTTGATTTTGAGGTTCCAATCTTCGATTTCGTACTCCATGGTAGCAATTAGGATTGTCCGGCGGTGACCCTCGTCCTGGAGGGCGAATCCCTCTTGACGCAGAGGGTTCGACAGCTTCATAGGTTTCGGCTTTGGTGTCCATGGCTTGAAAGAACCCATCTGTTTGTAGGCGCTGGAGAACGTTGGCAAGCCGGCCATGATAACGGACCGCTTCTCAGACCTGCCTCGTTTGTTGAACTTGACCTGGTAGAAAGATTTCAGAAACAGCCAGATGGCAAGCGTTCCTGTGACGAGAGGAATCAACATAAGGAGGAGAAAGATGATGATCTGCCTCCACGCGGAACCGACTGGCCGATATGTATAGCGTAGATCTCCATCGTTCGCGACAAGCTTGACACCAACATAGGGCATTCCTGGGTTGGTGATGTTGATAACATTCTTCCCTAGACTGGTCGGAGGAAGCCAGTCCAGGACACCATCCTGATCAACGTCGCCGAACAGCTTTGACTTGTCAGGCTGACCATCTGGATTGATGCCCCATGTGCTGAGAATAACGTTTGTTGGATACTCAGTCATGATATCAAAGTGCCACTGTCCAGAGCCTGTATCGTGCATCTTGTCAGGCAGGCCTGAATCAAAACCATACAGGTTCCAGTCTCCAGTGACATGCATATGCGGCCAGCGACGAGGAGTTGCGGAACCGACATCGCCGTGCATGACGTGCTCCATACTTCCAGCCATCTCGCTCCAGTAGCGGACCTCAATGTGCTCACCTTCCCATGCTTGATCTTTCGCGCCAGACCATGGCTGCTGAGAGATACTGGCGTTGGCAGAAGTGTAGTCGAGCCAATCGCTCCACGTAGCACCCCAATTGAGAGTGTACTGCCACTTGTCTGCTCCAGTAGCCTTGTGTGTGACAGTGAGCGCTCCCGTTTCCTCGTTGCGGTGTAGAAGCGACGAGGAATAATTTGCAGTTGCCGGGAAGACCATTGGATTCTCAGGTTGGCCAACGCGAATCATGAAATGATCGACCGCTTGGGTATAGAGATTGGTGTTCAATGTGGAGATATTGTTGAGTGTATAGACGTGGATGCCATCATAGACGTTCTCGAGTTCTCCTACCATCACCCACGCCGTGCCGATCTGACCCACGTGCTGCTGCTCTTTCTGAACTGTCACATCAGAGCATACGACACTGGAGAGGTTGAGGCGAGCAACTTGTCCAGATGAGGTCGTCGAACGAACGGAAAAGTTGCGTGTCGCTGACTCGCAATCCATTTCGCTTGAGAAGTGCACTTCGATGGGAATGGTCTGAGGTTGACCATCGCGTACTTGAGACACGATTCGAGCGTCATGTCCAGGAATAACGCGAGTGATGGTCGGACGAGGTTCGGCAAACTTGTCTTTCGGTACCAACAGCTTGTAACCCCATGGTTGCATCTCGAGGCTATTCAGACAACCGTTGGCCTCCGTGGAACCTTCCAGATTCAACGTGGCCGCGGAGGTCCCAAGCGTGTACTCCTCGTACGGGAAGAACAAGCTCTTGACGGTAGTGCCTGCCGGAAATGGCGCTATAAGGCCCTCGGTCGCGTTCTGGCAGTTGAAAGTGTAGTTGACCGTCTTGTTATCGTTCGAATAAACGAACCATACTCCCTGGTTTCCCAGATCACCCGCATCGGAGAAGTTTTGGGCGTCAGGGAAGGCCCCCCGATAGACGCTCCAGATACCGGTTGGTGACGGCAGACCCATGCTGCCATGGAGATAGATATCAGTAGTCTGCTCTGACAATTGTTCGAGGTAAGCGCCGTCATTGAGCACGGCGTACTGGTCCCGGAGTTCGTAATGGCGTTTGAAGATGTTGCGCATGAAATGCGATGGGTCGCGGTGGTCAAGGCTTACAGAATCATCTTCGCAACCGCGAAGGGCTTTATCAAATGGCATATCCACGTAGACCTCTTCGCCCATTTTGTAGCAGCCGTGAAGCTGCCACGCACGCTGAGAGGACATCGGTGTTCGGCCAAAGACATAGTCGCTCGCCTGATTCTCCAAAATGTATGATTCCTGCTCTTCACCCCAGAGTTGGAAGGGTGCGCCCGGCATCAATAAGTTAGCGATAGTGAGCCCCAGAATGTGTCGTTGCGTGCCATTAGCGAGTGAAGGCCATCGAAACACGTCCTGGTTCGTCATACCCCACAAAAATCGCGGGTCAAACTCGCCAGTGTACGCATTGCCCATGTCAGTATGTAAAAGGAGGTCATGCCAGAGCTCCACGAAGTCGACACCTTCCAGGCCGATCGGACCATCCAGACCAAGAAACCGGGTCATGGCGCCATAGAACGGGTAATGAAACGCATCTCCATCCAAGGCGACAGATCCGAACTCCCGCAGGTAGTTGGAGTCGTTCCTAGGAGCAACGGCTGCAATTGCCTGCGTGTGATTGTCGAAAGGCATGTCTGGCTGCTTCCCGCGCCCAATGAGCAAAGAAGCATACGGTATCTTACTGACGACTTCGCCCACGATGAGGAAGTTGTCCTTGCCAAAACGCTTTGCACATTTCCTCTGATAGTCGGAGAACCGGGCGTGCACACCAACAGGTGTTTGTGCAGCTTTGTCCATCCGGAACCCATCCAAATCCAGCATAGCGATTTGCATGCATGAAAAATGATTGATTTTGTCGAGGACATCATCACGCCACGTGCGGAGACGGTCCTGGACACCTGCAAACTTGGCGAGCTGAGTTTCCCATACTGGAACTTCACCGACGCCCTTCATATCGCCGTACTATCCGATGTCAGTATTTTACAGAAGCGAAAGAACGGTGAATCCAACCTGATCAAATTCGCTATCCTTGCAGGGTTGCCCCATAGCCCCTAGGACGGTTTGGTTGTGGAGAGGATACCCGTCCTCTCCCCACATACGCGGATAGTTGCAGGTCGTATTGAGGTTGTTTCCGATCGCGAAGTCGTGATAGTGCCGGTCTGATTTGTAGCGAACATCGTACTCGTCCCACTTGAAAGGTGCGGTGACATTCTCGCTACCAACCCATTGAAGCAAATCCCCCATTGTTCCGAGGGTGTTGTCCATTATCACGTACATTCCTCGCCGGTGGAGTTCCGAGACCAGAGCCCTCCAGTCCTCAATCTTGCCATGGTGGTGATCGAGGAGCGTAAAATCGAGTGCTCCGAATCCGTCGCTGCTCCACGGCATGTTGATGAACGGAGTACCAGAAAAGTAAATAGCCTGATTGAAGTCAGATTATGGTCCCTGGACATTAGAGCTAAGTACCTTAATTCCCATGCCCTGTATATAGTCCTGGATTAAAGTGTTAGAACTGGGTTCCAAAAGTCATGGTTCAACGACACTCACAAGATTGTTCATCATCCCTTTGGCATCTCCACCAAACCGGAACTGATTGCTCGTCCAGTCATGTTCGAAAGTGGTGCCATTTGCTTCATTGTTCGTGGGATCGCCGTCAACGTATCGATCTAGCGTAATACAATAGAACGGAAAGCGCCAGGTCTTCGGCGAAGGATGGAATATGTGATTTTCCCATTCTCCCCAGTAGTGTAATGGATCAGTTGCGCTTTCGTTCAAGTTCAAATTCCAGCCCTCATGTGCAGGATCATAGCGAAGTGCGAGGCCAGGTAGAAGGAGACAAAACAGGGACAGGAGTTTGCGAACTGCAAACATTGCCGCTGATTTGGTACTCGATCTAAGTAGAGTGGTGGTGAAACGAGAGTAAAGGATGCGCGTGGTCCGGGCATACCGGTCCCCAACATGATTTTATGAGCTGGAAAGACTGCCGATGCACCCCCTGGAAGCTTTCAGGTGCGTACATGGTGGGGCATACCCTGCATCACGGCGCGAATCGCTACGCTAGCTCTAATCTCGTTGCATCCGGAAGGGGGAGCACAGCCTTTCGGTTGAGACTAAGATATTAAAAGTGGTCTCAAGCAGGCGGAGGAAATGGAGCCCGGCCAATCGAGACACGGGCGGCTTTCCACAGGTGACAGCGAGTCTAGTTCAGTGACGCGTTTCTTCCATGTTGTTGTTGGCCATGTGTGTTTTCGCCGTCCTGTTCAGCTGAACGCCACTGACAGCATCATGGATTGAATTATGCTGTGCAATCACGCAAGTCCCAAGATAACGGCTTCGAAATGTCCCAATATACAGGGAATCATCCCAATCCCTAGCACGGGAGTTGAAGCGAAGGCGTTGAGTGTCTTGGCACGGCATGGGGGATCTGGCAAGGATCGGGATTCTCTGTATAGGTGGGTAGTTTCAGATGTTTTCCGGCCAGGGACAAGGCGCAGGAGCAATTAAGCTTAACAAGAGCGAAAGTATGGTACCGAAAGCTCGTCGTTGTCGGTAGCCAGTCGGAAGATCCTGCGCGGCTTGGGTGTTGGTGATATATGTCGGTTAAATTTGCGGTCGTTCTAAAAGATTCCCATGTGGTGGTCCCATGTCGGTGTCCAGGGCACCGATACCCAAGAGCCGCAACTGGTTGTCCGCAATCTATCGCGCCGCTAGCTTTGTCCAGCATTTTCGGAACACCGAACACGGATGTGCTTCCCTTCGGATGTCCCTCGCTGGTACTGAGTCCTGTCGATGTGCTCAATTTACGCAAGTGAAGTAAAACATGGAAACATGTGCAGGTTTCCATTCTGGTCGATCCCTGCTCAGAGGACGTGAACTTACATACAGAAGCACAAGAACGATCCACGCGCTGCAAACTTGCCGGTATGACCCGTTGCTGGCAGGGTGAGGGGCCGCGGTAAACATCAACAAAGGCCCGTCGACTGAGTCCTGCAGTATCCCTGCTCGCCGATTGATTTCCCGTTCCAAAGTTGTTGAGAGATAGCCTGGGTGCATCAGCGCAATCTTTGGCAACGCCATGTGAAGGATCTTCAAAAGACAGACCAGTAGAACTTCGATTTAAGTGCCGGTCGCTACTCCTTGTAAACTAAGATTAAATCGACGTGGAGAGGCTGTAAATGACCAGGCGCACAGAAGCGCGAAGAGATAGTGGCGTCGCGGGAAACGATCGCACAGCATACCGCACACGTGTCAGTTGGTAGCAACATTAATAAAAGAGAAGTTCGTGCCGAAGGACCTTGGAAAAGGTGCTTAGGAGAGGATGACGCTCACGAAAGAAAGAAGACATGGAAAGTTACAGCGATGCACGACCTCGAGAGTCTCGAGACCTCCGCAGTAACACGGGCACCCATCCCGGAATGCTGCGTTCCCAATACCTACATAGAGTTGACAAGGCTGACTCGCCTGTTGCACCCGCTTCGTGCGACAATGGACACTTTGCTTACCGTCGGTCGCGTTTCGATAGATCCGCCTGTTTATTTCGGTGGATTCCTGGGAAGGGTTAACAGTCGACGAATGATGATAATGCCCTACTACGAAATGGCCATGTTTTAGATTTGGAATGAAGAGCAGTCTACATGGTACAACTTGTCGGGTTTTCAATTGTCATCGTAACTCCATGCATTGCCAGTGTCTGGAAGACTGGGCAAACTCCACTCGATGCTTCGGTGAGATGACGGTCTCCTTACCATGATGGATACAATCTCGCTGCCAAGCTTTCTCCTAGGAGGCGCGAAAGGCAGTTCTGTTGGCGCATAATATCATGCCACGCCTACAACGGGTCTGCATTCGCCTAAATAAGGCAACGGGCGCACAGGAGGCGCCCGGCGGTGCAATCAGAGAGAGCAAATGTTGCCCGTGCCCAGAATGTTATTAGCCTCGAAGACCCGGGGGTGTTACAACTGTAAAGTTTGAGACCAGATCATAGCGCAACGCGATTTACAGTCGTACAGCTGCAGCTGATCAGGCTCATCAACCCTCATCATGGTGCCAATCCAATACGAATACTGCGATCCGAACAAAGGCTCGAGCGCGAGTCGGCTGCGCAAATCTGCTTCGAGCAGAGATCACTTCAGATACCTCTGCGTGTAGCCGTCGCCCTTCTCTTCGCAGCCAAGGCAGACCGTTGTCTTGTATATGCCGGAGAGGCTGCTAGCTTCATGGTAGGGCAAAACATCCGCGCCATCGAAGTCATCCGATTTGAGGGGGATTGCATAGCGAAGCGTGAACTGCTCCTTGGGCAGACCGGGTGCTGGCACGTCTCGCTGCGTGAAGACGTGGATTGTTGGACGGAGCGCTGGAAGGTGGCCATGCTATGCGATATTAGGTATGACATCGACTGGCGAAGACATCGTCGTCTTCGTGTTCATCAGCTGTCAAGGCTCTGCAGAGGGGTCCCGACTCGGATTGTGCTGCCGCGCGTATTGTGACAGGTGTCGTCGTCATCGCAGAAAGATGTTGGCAGGAATGCTGACTAACTGCGGTCCCTCACGCCAACAGGTGGTGCAATAATTATTGGGCGCTGTAATAACGACTCATACCTTACTAATACAATTCTAGTAATTCTACTAGAGGAGAACAGGTCTCGCAGGGAAGAATTAGGGCGGCAGAGTATTAGTCATCATTACAGCGCTCAATAATTATTGCACCACCTGTTGACGCCATTGGATATCTAAGAGCATTCATCGAACAGCATCAGATCGACATTGTTCTGTTTCGCACTGTAGGTGCAAGTTTAAAATCGACTTGGTGTCCCTTTGACGTTCGCTCAGAGACATGTTAGATGCGGCGGATTGGGCCACGGCAGCATTCGCACTGCTTGTCCCGGCTTTGTTCACAACGACAGCTCCGTTAAATCCATTCGGGTGTTACGCATCCCAGCAGACCTCTTGGTGTTCCAAGGCCGGCGACTGCACCTGGGGTATCAAATCGCACAACGCTTGCTGATGGAGCGATACCGTCGTACAACAGTTTCGGACATCCTTCTTATTCACATCATACACTACCTAAAAAGGACCTTTGCCGTACATCCCGGGCGCTCGTATCCTTACCTGCGAACAACGTCGACATGATATACGTGATGTTTTTTCGGACTTTGGCGACCACTCGTTGTCCGGGCCGGCCTAACTCCTTTAGTCATTCAATACCCGAACTGACGCTGCATGAGCAACCATGCGCCGTATAAAGACGTACTCGATCTAGTATCCTGACAGGTAGGCTAAGCGTTTAGAACTGCTGGCTAGAACATCAACAAAGCATATCTCTTAGCGTCGCAATGGCCGCAGGCAAACAAATCATCCTCGTCACCGGTAAGCCATCTCGGATATCCTAATCAGTAAACTAATATATTGCAGGCGCCAATTCTGGCATTGGACTCGGTAAGTAACACAGGACCATGACTGCGTTAATCCTGTTTGCTCAGCACTGTAATGCTTAGACACTGCGTACTACCTCGCAAAAGCAGCCAGCAACCATGTCATTATGGGAGTGCGAAGTCTCGAAAAGGGACAAAGAGCGCTCGACCAACTCAGAGCTCGTAAGCCTCCGGGCACGCTGAGTCTTCTCGCCCTCGATGTCTCAAACGATGAGAGTATCCACGCCGCAGCCAAGAAGCTCGAAGCAGATTTTGGCCGCCTCGATGTCCTCGTCAACAACGCCGGCAACCAAATCCAGCCCAGATTCCCAACGCGCGAACAGCTCCGCGAAACCTTCGAAACCAACGTCTACGGCCCGGTCATCCTGACGCAAACCCTTATTCCCCTCATTACCGCGTCCCAGGGCAAGAAAATCATCAATGTATCGTCAGAGCTAGGAAGTATCACTGCGGGCTCGAACCCTGACTTTTACACCCACCAGAACCCATTCACGGCTTATCGCATGAGCAAGGCCGCCCTCAACATGTTCAGCACGACCACATACGCGCACCTCAAGGACCAAGGCGTCAAGGTTTGGAGCTTCTGTCCTGGGTTCGTCGTTACCGATCTTGCAGGGCAGAGAGAGGGTCGGGCTGCGATGGGCGCGGAGAGTTCGGAAACGAGCGCGCAGGCAATCTTGGATATTGTGGAAGGCAAGAGGGACGCCGAGGCGGGCACGTTCATTGGCCGTTACGATGCCCAAATTCCCTGGTGATGGCGGAGGGAAGATCTTTCAGAGTAGTAAAGCAGGACACGAGAGATGTACGAGTACAGGAACAGAATGCATATCCTACTTAAGCTTGCTTCCGTTGTCTTGAGGTGTCCATGTTCAAGCCGTTCGTGGGCTCCGCAATTGCGCTACGGCACTAGCGTTACGGCACTAGCGCTACCACGTGTGCGTCACGCAATGGGACAACTCCCTCCCAATTCCTTCACCTTGCTCGGAGCGTTCCTATTTCATATCTCTCCGGCGCCATCCTGCGAGGACATTGGGATAGGCGGGGTGATTTATGAAGGTCGACATACACAACGAACAGTCGGCTTTGGAGGACAAGGCAACATGTTGAGCAAACTGGTGGGTTCCTGATCGAACTCGATGCTGTTTGACTGTGCTGAAGAAAATACAGGTACCAGCGAGCCTCGCGCTCCTCGCACGTACGGTTCGCTTTCTCTATATCTGAAGCAGGAATTGACGACGTGCAGATGGCGCTGCAACCCAATACAATACCGACTCCAGCCTCCGCATGAACCACATCCAAGTCATCGGAACCCACAACTCCTACCACCGCGAGATATCTCTCGCCGAGCGTGAAATTTTCGAAAAATATGTCCCCAGTCCCGAAAACTTCTACTACTCGCATTCGTCCTTGCCAAACCAACTTTCGCACCAAGCCGTCCGCTCGCTCGAGCTCGATCTGCACTCCGATGAGAAGGGCGGGCTGTATTACCCGCCGCTCATCTGGACGATTTCCAACCTGACTAACGCCACGACCCCCTTTGACGACAGCGTACTGCTCAAGCCCGGCATCAAGGTATTCCACATCACCGACCTGGACCCAAACGCCGTGTGCCACACCTTCGTGGACTGCCTCACCCAGCTGAAAGACTGGTCAGACAAACACAGACGGCACGTCCCCATCCTCATCGACCTCGAGCTGAAGACCGAGGCCCCAGCCTGCGACGCGGGCGGCGTCTGCCCCGGCGAAGCGACAAACTGGACGCTCGCACGCCTCCTCAACGTCGACGCCGAGATCCTCTCCGTCCTGCCACGCGAGCAGCTCATCGTCCCCGACGACGTCCGCGTCGGCAACCTGAGCCTCGAAGAGAGCGTCCTGCAGCACGGCTGGCCGCTCCTCGACGACGCCCGCGGCCGCTTCATGTTCTACTTCGACAACGACCCCTCCTCCGACCCCAACAGCCCTGCAAAACTGTACACGGCCAACGGCCACGAGTCGCTGCAGAACCGCATCATCTTCACCAACGGCGTGGAAGGCGAGCCCGCGGCCGCCTTCATCAAGCATAACAATCCCCTCGGCAACAACACTGCTGATATCCAGCGGCAGGTCCAGAAGGGGTATATCGTGCGGACGCGCGCCGACGAGCCCATCACCACCGTGTTGAGTAGGGATACTACCATGAGGGATAGTGCGTTTGACAGTGGAGCGCAGATTGTGACCACAGACTTCCCCGTGTATGGCATGGCGGCGAGGTGGGGCTGGGACTATGCTGCGAGCCTGGATGGACGAGTGGCAAGGTGTAATCCTATCATAGCACCGGAAGGCTGTGTGGATGCGCACTTGGAGTAGTTTTGAGTCAGGTGTACATACATAACCTATGTGATGAAAGTCAAGGGACATAGAAGACATCGCCGATGTGCCATTAGATAGCTAGCAATAACACCCTACACACGCACAAACAGAATCCAACCCTACTCAAACAATACCGGCACATTCCTCGCCAAATACTCATGCCACCTCGGCCGCTGCCTCTTCCACTCCGTCCCACTACTCCCCTGCAGATCCTCTATCGCGCTCGCCCACCTCAACAAACTCCCCTCGCTCCACGCCGTCCCCATCAATGCAAGCCCAAACGGCATCCCCGTGGTGGAACTCACGCCCGCTGGGATCGTAATCACAGGGTATCCCGCCTGCGCGGCAATCTGATACGACTGCGCGACGACAGGCGGGACGAGGAGGGCATCCAGCGGGCGTCCGCCGTTCGCGAGCGCGGCGTCGATGCCGTCTTCGCGCGTGCTGCGCTGCGTGAAGGTTAACGCCTGGTAGTACGTTTCGTCGCGGAAGCCCTTTGATTCTAGGCTGGCGAGGAACCCGTCCTGGCCCGAGTAGAAAGCCGGGATGCCGAGGGGCCACGGGTTCCCGCCTTCGGTGCCGTCGTTGGCGTAGTTGTACGCTACCATGTCTTCTAGGCTGCGGATGTGAGTGTTGGCTAGCTCGGACAGGTAGCTCTTGATGTTGTTGTAGAAGTCGACCTTGACAACGGTATACTCGGACTCGTTAGGGTAGCCGCGGGCGGAGCCGTAGTCCCAGTTCCAGCCGTCCGGTGATACGATGGTCTTGTAGTTGGGGAGCTCCGTGTTGTTTATGACGGTGGCACCGGCCGATTCAATGAGTGACACGAGAGATAGCAGGCCCGACTGCTGTTCTGGTCCTGCATACGTCCAAAAACTGGCCCAGGGCAGTCCGAAGGTGGCGTTTTTCAGGGCACCTTTGTCAGCCAGGTACTGGATGTAGCCTCCGGTGGGGGTCTTCCCCTGCTGCGCGAGCGTATAGTTGTCGCGTTCGTCTACGCCGTATATGGCGTCGAAAGCGTACGCAGCATCGCGAACTGTCTTGCCAAAACTACCGATTGTGTCCTGATGTTCGCTCTCGGGAATCACACCTGCTCGTGAAGTCAAGCCAACCGTCGGCTTGAGTCCCACCAACCCATTACGCTCCGCAGGACTGATAACGCTGCCATCAGTTTCCGTACCGAGCGAGAACGAGACAATGTTAGCAGCAACGGCTGTCGCACTGCCCGAGCTGCTTCCGCCGGGTTGCAGTGTGAGATTATACGGGCTCCTTGCCTGGGCGCCTCTAGGAGAATACCCTTCCGAGTAATTATTCGATCGCATATCCGCCCACTCGCTCAAGGTCGCCTTCCCCATGAGCAAAGCCCCCGCTTGTCGCAGCTTGGCCACCACATGAGCATCTCTGGGAACGACGCTCCCAAGCAACGCCCAGCTTCCCGCAGTCGTCTCCATTTGATCCTTTGTAGCGATGTTGTCCTTAACAAGATACGGGATACCGTGCAATGGCCCACGTATATGCCCCGCTTTCCGTTCAGCATCCAGCGCCTCTGCAATGTCCTCCGCATCTGGGTTGAACTCGATCACGGAGTTGATGTATTCGTCGACCTGGCGCATCCTCTTTATATAGCATCGCAGGAGTTGGGCTGATGTCAAGGTTCCGTCGCTCAGATGCTCTTGCAGTTGATCAATAGTTGCCTCCTCCAACGTGACGCCATAACACGATGGCATTGGAAATAACTCCGGGGTGTCTACATCGTTTATCGGGGGGAAGTAATACGGGTATGGAGTTTGCAGAGGATCGGGAGCAAGAATGCTTGCGTTCTGCGCTGCTGCTGTCGCGCACGAAGCGAGAGCGACAATGGCAACGATAAATGCGGCGGACGCCATGACGCAGTGATGAACAGGAAGCGCAACACGGCAGATGCCCTGCTCCGGGCTCGTAAACTATATGTACCTGCATGCGATATGCACAGGTTACTAACACGGGTGGCGTCGCGATACCTTCCCGATTGGCTGCTCAGCATGCGGTTGCTATCTCTTTTCTTTAGACCGTCGGCGCGCTCGTGGGTCATTACTTCTTCGTTCATCGAGACAACATCGAACCAGGCTGTAAAATCTGGAAATGCGATGGATGGAGGTGAGAGCGTAGCTGGTTGATCGGGGTCTCCAGGCGGGCTGTCCGCTAGCCTGACCGACTCCGCCTGTGGGACGCGTGTAGTGGTCAACGATAACACGCAATCAATTAAAAGAAAGATTTCGTTACTAAAAACATAGAAATCGTAAGTACTTGAGGCATGCAGAGTTCCATCCCTAATTTTACCATACGAGCGTTGTACGAACGCAGAGAAACATGTAATTCCAACATACAACCGCTGGCGACTATCAACACGAGCAACCTCAAGCCCAGCACCGCCACGCAGCCCAATGAAGACCCCAACCAACAACCTCCAAAACATCCGCAACAGCTCGAAATAATGTAGATACGAGCGTCACTGTCACCCTTTAGACTCAAAGGAGTCTTCATCCACAGGGACCGAGTTGCAAAAATAAAGTGGAAAAAATGAGAGCCCATAAAGCCAGTGCTAGGTTCTACCCTATGGAAGAACAGATACTACATCAGACCAAAGCCGTAATAAAAAAGAGAAGAAGGGTTGGAAAAGACGGAGGGAGGGAGGCTTTTATATGTGGGAGTGGGAAGGGAGGTGTAAGGCAGAAGTGGCATGTGAAGGCACGTGAAGTGGGTGCCTGGTTGAAGAGGCTGTGTGTGGGGATAGCAGGGGGCCGGACATCTGGAATATCTTTGAACTGGCGCAGATGATCGCCAATACGGCGTCGCGTGATGGCTGCTGCGTTGAACAGTTCCTTGTCTTTTTCAGGGCTTAGAGATACGGCCTATGTGAGTTCGTTTTACCAACTCATTGCAGGTTTATCCAGCCATCTTTGACAGAGAATTTCAGGGTAAGATATAATCGCCCATTCGTTGCAAAATACAAATAACTCCAATTACCATACACTGTTCTATACAGACCCCCTCGTGCTCCCAGACATATCGAGTATTCTCCATACACACGCTCGACTATCCATCAGCGACTACTCCACACTCCGCCACTCCTTCGCGCACCTCAGGCAACCCTCATATCCCCGCCCCTAGGGACACGTCGGCGCCCCACAAGAAACCTCCCTCACATTCAGCGGCACAAACGTTTTCCCCCCACTCCCAACCTCAACATCCACCGGCGTCGAGCTCATCCAGTTCTTCCTACACACACAACACAATCAGCTTTCAACTCTCCCTACCCAGAGACATCAGACTTACCCTCCACATCCCCAAAAATGTAGCACCATCAACTTCCCGCTGCCCACCTCCCCCCTCAAATCGACCTCCAGATTTCCCCTTCCAGTCGAGCACGTAAGTTCGTTCGGGAAGTTCCCCTTATCATCGGAAGAAGCATCGCAGACGGAGCCGGAGAGCGTGGCGTCGGTGACGAGCGAGGGGTCGGGAAAGGCCGAGCGGAAGGCGAGGTGGATGGATTGGTTTGGGGGCGAGGGGTTGATGGCGAAGGAGGATATAGTGTATTGGGATGGTGTGCATGCGGCAGCGTCTCTTGATGTGGTTGGTGCAGCGAGGGTGGCGGCTGCTAAGAAGAGAGCTGTAAAATACCGGGCGAGCATCTTGACAGACTGGGTAGTATGTAGGGTTTGGATGGTGGGTGTAGGTTGTCTCGAGGGGGGCTGCTGTATAACCGCGGAACTGACGTCTAGGTCGTGCTTGCACTTTTATACAACAACAGTGTCCGCTATCCCCGTCTTATTTACTAGACGCACCGTCGCAGCAAAGAATCTGCGACCGTTGCAAACGCCACTTCAACGCATGTATGCATGCAGGTCAGCCGCAGTCGCTTTTGCCGATGGTGGCACCGTGCCTCCAGGGAGTCGCAGGGAACCGTTAGCTCATTGACTGCTCCTACCAGTACCATGACTTAGCAGGTGGTAAGATCGAGTCAAGACCGCCTGTGCTCGTTCATTTGTTTGGAGACAGTAAGCTGGCTATATTTGGCGGCCAATCATCTCACGCATATGGGAAAGGAGACCTGAACGAGGATCTGTGCAGACACACAGCTGCGCCCGTAAATATTTTACGTTTTGGATTGTGCCAGGGGCAGTAAAGGGTGAGGTTCGCATTGCGCGAATCGTAGCCCATTCAGGGGAATGTTTTGTGAAACAATGTAGCCGCGAGTCAGGCGGATCGTCAGCGGGAATATTGGGTATAAGAGAATGAAATGGGTGCCTTATTGGAGGCTTTTCGCGGTCAGAGAACAATATTGAGGCACGTGAAAGATGATATTGGCACCCACCGAGTTCCTTTACTGTGTTTTGCCGCGGCTTGCAAAAGCGCGCGAAGTATCACATTTGGTTAGAGATGATAATATTCTGTGCCACGTATTCAACGTGGCTGGGGCTGACATCCAACAACTTCTACGTAAAACTACCGGCAGTTTTCCAACCGGCGTGTGCCCAACATGTCACCAGCCCATGACTTCTACGTAAAGTCCTATTACGGCGTACGTGGCGAGAACCTAATAACAAGGATTCGTGGTCGTGCAGTAGCACGAGCAGAGGACTAGCATGTTCATTGATATTGCCGCTGCGCGGTCTAGTTGGCGTTGGTGCTGTCTTGCGAGGTTCAGAGTCGCGTTTTCGTCACCAGACAAGTATACGAGCTTGTAGCACGTTACACGGTTGCAACGCAGTGGCGGCTTAATGTGGGCATGTTGCGCAATGCTCGTGCTTGCCGAGCGCCCGACGATGGGTCGAATGCTGCTGTTGATAGTGGAAGAAATGCCCGGAAGAATTTGCGGGTGCGATCTGGCAGACTCATGTTTTAGTAGAGCGAAGAGTTGCGATACTGTATATTGCTTCAAACGCAAATTGGTTCAGATGTGAGATAGGAGGTCGGCGAGAAAGTTTTTTTTTTTTTTTTTTTCATCCTCCTGCGTTTGCTTGCGATTCTATCTTTAGCCTGCGCTCTTCCCGCCACTTAGGTCCCCATTTCATCAACACCCAGAGGATAGGGCTAAAGAAAGTGATGACTCCAGCAATGAAGGTGAAACACCATCCTCTTCCCATGGCATCGATCATCATCGTAATGACAGCTGTACCTCCCGCCCCCATGAAACACCTCACGAGGTTGTTCGCCGCGGTGGCAGTCGCAGAACTGAGAGGGTAATAGTCGACAAGCATAACGCTCATACAGTTGAACGCGCCGGTAAGACACAGGCCAAGGAAGAAGTGCAAGACCAGAGGCGCCGCCAGCGAAGGCTCAACCTGCAGAACCCAACCGTAGCAGAGGATCACAAGTGTGCCAATCACAAGCATGGGAAAGGCGATATGAAGCCGAGCCCGTTCCAGGGGGAAGTCCCTCAGGTCTTCGCCTCTCTTCTTGTCGATGCGGAGCCCGGTTTTTTTTGCGAGTCGACGATAGTTCCAGTCCAACAACTTGCCGGCTGTCATAGGGGCGATCATCGCACCGACGCCGAAGGGGATGAATGACAGGCCGATCTGCAGGTCGTTGAAGCCGTAGATTTCTTCGAAAAGGTATGGTGCGGAGGAGATGACGGTATAGAATGCCGTGTACACAAGACTGTTGTAGAACAGCAGCAACCCGGCGTCTTTCTGTCCAATGACCTTCAACGTCCCGAGCGGGTTCGGGATACGAAGCTTCCTCTTTCGAGCTAACGCCTGCTGTTCATCTCGTGACACTGCTCTGGTAAGCTCATTCTCTCCATATGCCTTGCGAGCCTTTCGGGCCTGAAGGTAATTGAGCAGAGACATGTTGAAGCTTTGTGGCGGTATGCTTCCGTTGCCGACGACATTGCGGCCCGTCTCGGGAAAGAACAGGATGAGCGGTAACATATATACACCTGCCATAATGACGAGGAACCAGAAGATGGCCCGCCAGCCCAGGAACTCTGAAAGTAGACCTCCAATAATTGGGGCTATCGCGGGAGCAACCATAGGTCCGCTCGTAACATAGCCCATCCAGGTGCCGCGTTCAGAGCTTGTAGCGATATCGGCAACAACTCCGTTTCCGAGGGCGATAGTAGCGCTGCTGCCAGTGCTCTGGATGCATCTGAGAACGAACAAGGCCGCGTAGGAATTTTGAAGGGCAAGGCCGATATTCGCGCCGATATAAATGATAAAACCGATGATGTAAGCGGGTCTTCGTCCACTGCCAGCGATTAGCATTTTCCCTGTGACACTTGGTGATGGACTTACGCCATATCAGCAAAGTCCCCAAAAAAGGTTGGAGCCAGTCCCTGAAAGATAAGGTACGATGTAAGGGTCAAGTTCATCAGCGTGCTTGATACATTGTACTCGACAACTAATTTTGTCAAGGCGGGAAAGTAGATGTTGGCGCTGAGCGGTGAGAAGAAGCCTCCCCATGCAGCTAGGCCTGTAAGTGGTTAGGATGGTTCAACATGAAGACCGAGGGTATCAACTTACACACGATGAAGTACTTTTGCTTTTTGCTGAACACAGAGTAGGGTGGTGAATTGCTAGGCACAGTCGTGATCGCCTCTGGGTCGTGGTCTTCGCTTTGACCCTCATGCATCGACGAAGCTGCGGACGACACAGTTGCGAAGTCTCCATGGTGCTTCTCGTCTTCTTCACTTCTCTTCGTGTCTTTCATTCTTTCAGTCTTGTCCGATTCAATCACGTCGGCGTATTCCTCCTTTACTTCGTCTTTGGTCTCGGACATACCCCTTGGTGGTGTGTCGAGGCATGTCATAATCACACACGAAGCAAGAAGAAGTCGTTCGCAGCGTATTGAGGTACTGGATTTATAGGCAACCTGTCGATATACTTAAGGGAGAGCAGTGCCGACCATGGTATGTGCACGTTGCCGATTCGTGATGTAGAAGCTTGCAATGTTCGCAAGTTGGGCGAGATCGCCCGAGGATTCTGTGAGGGCGAACGGCTGCGATTGGCTGAACACGGTAGCCATATCAATCGCCGGCTTCCGGCGATGGGCGAGACGTCAGCGCTTAATTATGGGGTGTTCTCCGCTCAAGAGCGATAATTCCGTCCGATGCAGCACGTGAGCGCGTGCCTTGAAGACGACATGGCGCGTTATGCTCAGTGCTGTCAAACAGATTGCTTGCACTTTGTATCCCGCCAATAACAAGAGTAAACGTTAGGCAAGAGATATTTGCGAGGTCGACATAATGTGCAGATAGAAAGGCCCCGGGGAAACTTGAAAGATGGGGTTCGAGCACTTCTGCAGAGGCACCGCCACAAAATGACTCGCTCAGGAGTGGGGCAAGCCACATACTGACTCGCAATTCACATAATCGTCACCGAGCCCAGCATCTCGACCAGCCAGCTGCAGTACATCACCATGGACATAACACCAATACTCAACCAGGTACTTGTTGCGCACGACGCGCGGCCCGTGGAGCCGTATGTCTTCCGCAAAGAGAACCTGGACGAGTTCCTCAAGGAGGCGTATCGCATTGTATGCCACGTTGCCCTCTTGCGCTCCCCGCAGTGCAGCTAACTGGCCCAGCGAGCGCACATCGCACAGCTGCACATCCACCTGAGATCAATACGCCAGAGCTACCTCTCGACTGCGCACCCTCCTCGCCGGAGACAGATTGCTCGCGCGAACCCAGCATCCGCAGACAAGGATGCAAAGTACCTCACAGACGCTGAACGAAACGAACTCGATGCCTCTGCTAAGGACCTGCTGCGCCAGCTGAGCCACGCCATTACCAACCTGTCGCATACCGAGCAGCTACGACGCGAGGCAGAGAGCCAGATCGCCTACAAGAAGCGCGCAAAGCGGGGTTTGGGCGCACTGGGGCGATGGGCGGCAGGCGGGGCAATAACGGCAAAAAGCCTTGAGGAGGAAACCGAGGAGGCCAAGTCGAATACAGTCAAGGCGCATCGGGAGAGCATCATATGGTACCTGCAGCGCGCGCTCGAGGAGTGTGGCCGCTTCCAGAGCTCCATGATGGAGATACGCATCACGCGCGAGATTGAAAAGAGCAAGAGCGTGTTGTACAAGGCCAGAGGGACCATGCCCGCCATGGACGACTATCCTGGCAGCAATGGGAACCATAGCGCATCGACCGGCTATCACGGGAAGTCTACGCAGCTCCCCGAAGAGAGCTCGACCTCAGTGGAGCAGCAACTCGATCCCGAGCAGCTTCAGCTCTTCGCGCAGGAGAACCAGGACATGCTCAAGTACTACGAGGATAGCCTTGATCAAGTTCGGCAAGTCCACACACGCATCTCTCTCTCTCGTAGACTAACAGCAACAGTACTGCCGAGAAGTCGCTCCTCGAGATCTCGGAGCTGCAAACGACCCTCGCGGCCAACCTCAACATCCAAGCAGAGCACATCGACCAGCTCGTGGCCGACTCACAGCTTACTACGGAGAACGTGGGCAGTGGGAACAAGCAGCTGAAGAAGGCGACCGAGAGGCGGAGCACCGCGCAGATGGTGTTTTGGTCGACATGCGCCTTTTGCACGACGCTGATAGTGTGGGATCTGTTCATATAGCACCAAGAGTGTATAGAATGTGAACAGAAGGTGTGGTTGGTGGAGCTACGTGCTGGGAACACACTCCAATGCAGATTTGCACATGGATGCATGCAGACAGGACAGTGACATGTGAGGTCCACTTTCTTGCGCTTGACAACGGAAATGTTGCCGAAAATAGTGGCATGAAGGAGAAGCCTGCATGTGTTCGCTCGCTAGGCGGCAGTTCGTTAGCTCGCGCGCCCGCAAACCCACTCTGCCCAGCCCTGGAGTGGTTTGGATGGTTTGGATGGTTTGAATCTCGCGACATGTGAGAGGTGGATGAGACAGCGACGTCACTGCACGCGAAGCCTGGGGTTACCTCGGCCCGCGTGGAGGAGGGTCGGCACCGAACGTGACGCGAAGCTGAAGCTCTTATAGTCGGCAATCCGGATGCCCAGAATGGAGAGCCCTCTTGGTTCCTCGTCTCCGCGACAGCAAGCGCCGCGTTGGTCCACTCCTCGCGTTTCCCATCCCATCCTCGCCTCTTTGCGGGGTTAGCGTGCAGTTGGCGGCAGGCGGTGTAACACATATTACACATCTGGGGCTGGCAGTATGCCCGCATCACCTCATTCCAGTTCCTCCCTCCCCACACTCTCCCCTCAAGCCCGCCTCTCACAACTATCTCAACAAATCGCACCCATGACGACCACAAGCTTCAACGCGGACGTGGTGCCGCAGGCGCCCGAAGACGCGCTCTTCGGGCTCATGGCAGCGTTCCGCCGCGACGAGGACCCCAACAAGGTCGACCTGGGCATTGGAGCTTACCGTGACGACAATGCAAAGCCCTGGGTCTTGCCCGTTGTCAAGAAGGTGCGTGCCAGCTGCTGCGGATGGAAACACCTACCCCGCAGCTTGGAGTGGGATGCTGACAGACTGCCCATAGGCCGACGACATCATCCGCAACGACCCCAACCTCAACCACGAATACCTGCCCATTGCAGGTCTGGCAGACTTCACTTCGGCCTCGCAGAAGCTGATTCTCGGCGGAGACAGCCCCGCACTCAAGGAGAAGCGGGTGAGTGCCATGTCAGTCCCCCGCAACATCATGACTCGTACTCATTCGTGCACAGGTCACCAGTCTGCAGACTGTCTCCGGCACCGGTGCTGTCCACTTGGGCGCCCTCTTCCTCGCAAAGTTCTACAAGACAGACTCGCAGCCTACCGCCTACTTCTCGGATCCAACCTGGCCGAACCACTTCCAGATCTTCTCCAACGTCGGCCTCTCGCACAAGACCTACCCCTACTTCTCCAAGGAGACCAAGGGCCTCGACTTCGATGGCTTCTACAACTCGATACAGAATGCGGACGAGGGCAGCATCGTCGTGCTGCACGCCTGCGCACATAACCCCACCGGCGTAGACCTCACCCAGGACCAGTGGAAGAAGATTGCAGAGGTCATCCGCGCGAAGAAGCACTTCCCCTTCTTCGACACCGCCTACCAGGGCTTCGCCTCTGGCGACCTTGCCCGCGACGGCTGGGCCATTCGCTACTTCGTCGAGCAGGGCTTCGAGCTCTGCATCGCGCAGTCGTACGCAAAGAACTTCGGCCTCTACGGCGAGCGCGCCGGCTGCTTCCACTTCGTCACGTCCCCCTCCGCAGACGCGCAGTCCACCGTCGGCCGCATCGCCTCGCAGCTCGCCATCCTCCAGCGCTCCGAAATTTCCAACCCGCCCGCCTACGGCGCGCGCATAGCTTCCCTCGTGCTCAACACGCCCGAGCTCTTCGCGCAGTGGGAAGACGACCTGCGCACCATGTCTGGCCGCATCATCGAGATGCGCAAGGCGCTGCGCAGCAAGCTCGAGGAGTTGGGTACGCCGGGTACCTGGAACCACATCACCGACCAGATCGGCATGTTCAGCTTCACGGGGCTCTCCGAGAAGCAGGTCCTCAAGCTGCGCGAGGACTCGCACGTCTACATGACGAAGAACGGGCGTATCTCGATGGCGGGTCTCAACACGCACAACATTGACTACTTCGCGAAGGCGGTCGACAAGGCAGTCCGCGACACGAACTAGATGCTGCAGGTACCACGCGCCCGCCAGGTCGACACCGTTCGGCAATACCCGGCTGGGACCGACGAGCGCGCGTGGTGGGGCAGCAAGCGGACTTGCTTCTCCGAGCGCAGCGCTCGGGATTGTACAGTCCGCATCCGCTCATGCATGCACGTCACGATATCACGACCATTGTACCGCGGTGTAAAACTTTGTGCGATCCGGACGGTCCGGACGTGTGGGTTGGATTCGGTTCGGGGAAACAGGATGTGAATTGTAGAACTAGGTTAGGAGCGCTTGCACCTGAGCAGCGCTGAAATGGAAGGAGTGAATCTCCGCTGCTGTGTTTGTCCGTTGTCCGCTGCGCAGTGCGCTCCGCCAGTTGGCCCACACTGTGATTGGGTGTGCATGGGCGTAGGCTTGCCTGACTGTGTACACAGAGGTGAGGTGTCGGAGTGTCGGAGCTGGTGTCGAATCTCTATCCGTGCATTAGTCCCGTCGTTGGACGGTACGGGGCGGTACGGCTCACGCCGTTGGCCAACCCATGGTAGACTGCAGCGTCTACACGTGCAAGTACGCGAGTACTGCTCGATGGTGCGCGCGGTCAGGTAAGACTCCTGAACTACTCGACTACGCAAACTCCCAATAGGTTTTGGTGCTGAGGAGCCGGATCCAAGACAAACCACACATTCTAGCACTGTAGCCCAAGTGTGGTTCATAGATATGATGGCATTGCACGCATACTATATACTCGAAGCAAGCCAGAGAGGGATATATACATCGATCGGGTTAGATGGCAACAAAAGAAACACCTCAACCGGAGGCGAGTAAAACGCGTAGAGACAGACGCTTGCTCCGCAGCCTGAGCTGGGAAGCGGGTATATCTAGGAAAGCGAACCAGACAGGATAGACGATAGGAGAGCAGGAAGTGGAAATGTTACGCAGCACAAACCCCCAGAAAAGAACACCGAACCGTTGGAAAAGAAAGAAGAAGAAAAGAGTAGACGATATCAGCTCAAATGATTTCTCTGATGCCGTGTCTCGCACTCAACCGCGCCTTGATACTCCAGCTCCGCTTCCTTGCTTTCTTCTCCTCGTCGCTCACCCCAGGGACGTACAGCCCCCCGCCGCGGCCCTCGAACTTCATCCGCGCAAGCTCCATCTTACTCGGCGCCTTGCGCAGCGGCGTGGCGCCCTCAGTTATCGTCGTATCCGCAAACTCAGGCGTCGCACTGCGCACCACGCTCGCGCCCTGCAACGGGAGGGAGAGGACGCTGCTGTTTGACGTCTCCGAGTCGATGCGCAGGAGCGGCCGCGTCTGCGACCAGTGCGAGAAGCTCTCCTCCCGTTGCGTCTGCGGGACGATGGCGGAGCGGGACGACGTGGGGCGGTTGTCTGGCGAGACGGGGCGGAGGAGGGTGATGGTGGGGGGTGGCGAGGGCGTGAGGACGCGCATGACGGCGGCGATGTGCGCCGAGGGGACGTCGGCTTGGAGTTCCGGGGCGGTGTGGTGGACGGGCGGGGACGGCTGGCGCGCTGGAAGGTATGGCTCGAGTTGCTCTGGGGTGATGGTGGGTTCGAAGGAGGAGGTGCGGGAGAGTGGGGAGCGCAGTGCGGGGTGGGTTTGCTCGAGGCCGAGGAGGCTGGTCGTCGGGGAGGGGAGTCTGGATGGTGGTTTGGCGTTTTGGGGGCGGGCGTTGGAGGGGGTGGTTGTTGGGGAGGCGGAGCGGGAGCGCGCTTGGTTGGCTGGGATGGGGGGGAGCGGTCGGTTGATGGGAGGGAGGGAGTGCAGGGAGAGCTTGGAGATGCTGGAGACGCGCTTGGGGATGTGGTGTAGAGCTGGGATGCTGGTTGGGACCTCGGGGAAGGCTTGGAGTTGCAGGTCGGTGAGGTCTTCGTAGGAGGCGTGGATGGTGATTTCCTGCGATCGCTGGGTGGCGTTTGAGGAGTCGCGGGAGTGGGAGGGTTTCGGGGAGGGGATTGTGGAGACGGAGCGCTCCGAGGGGGTGTCTTCGCCGTCGGAGTAGGGAGGCGTGTCCATTGGGGGCTCTTCTGGTATTGAGGCCGGCACGGACGCGTGCGTTGATCCAGCTTTGGTTGACATCGTCAGGGGACGGATGATGGACCATGGCGGGGACTGCTGCATGACCTGTGCAAGCTGGGGTTCCTGGTCCCGGTTGTCCCATGCCTGGATCTGCTTTGCGACCCACGGATTCTGGGTGCACCGCAGCTTCGAGAAGTAGGCACTGCAGGCCTGCATGTTACTCAGTGGGTGGCCGTGGTCCAACAAGTCTTCGAGTGTTGCCTGGAATTCGGTGTTGAATTCCTCGATATTGGAGTACTGGTCGATGTGGAGGTTGAGGAAATGACAGAACATATGGTGGTAGTCCTCGAACCTGAAGCCATCGAAGTGGTCGTCCAGCGCGTCGAGCATCTCCTTCGCATTCATCGACATCGGTGGTAGCGGTGGCCCGACTTCGAAAACCTCGAGCTTGATGTCGTCTGACACCGAGAGAAAGATGTCCAGCTTCACATCCCTGTCCTTCTTCACCCAAGCCTTTCGGTCCTCCAGGAGTGTCGTCTGCATGTCGGGCTGCGAGACCGGCGAAAAGAAGTTCGGTCCAGCTCCCGGCATAGGCATCGGTATGCTTCCGTCGCAATGACCCCAAGTCCCCTTTGCTGTGAATGCGCTCTTGATTTCCCGTTTCCATCTGGCGAATTCTGGACCGGTGGCCTCTGCTCGTAGCAGCATCACACCAGGCAGACGTGGAGATAGTAGTGGACCCATGGTTGCCGAAAGCTGACTGTTCAAAGATGGCAGCCACAACACATATACCTTGGGTGCTGTTAGACGGGAAAGGCTCCCACAGAAGCGTAGAGGACACGCCTAAGTATCTATCGCAGTCGCAAGCCGGACATTAGACGTAGACTAAGCGGCGCGGCAGCCCCACGGCACCTCACGATTATAAGTGTCCGGAGCGTCCAGAATGACATACGCTGGGGTGTCGGGCTTCCAGCTTGGGAACCCCAGTCGCAGAAGGCCGCAGGTGGCAGGCTCTCGCATGCAAGCCCGCCGACTCCACCAGTAGCGGGCATGCTCACAGCTTACAGTGAGTCCGTTTGCACCATACATTCAAGCTTAGTTCCGCATGTCTAGCTGCAGTCAGCACACTATGTTTGTATACCTGAGGTCGGGGAGCTAAGCTGCACATGGCCCATTGCGCCAATCGGGGTCGTGTTACGGACTGTCGCTGTGCGGTGATTGGGTGCGCACATCGGGCATACGACCATGGTGCTCAGCTCGAAGTCCGAAGACAGATTGCTGGGCTTCCAGAAGCCGTGTTTGAGGCGACGCACATTTGGGGTGTGTACGGGTAGGGCAGTCGTGGTGTTGATCGTCCCAACAGGACTGCGACGGCTGGACGCAGGATGGTGCCTGCGAACCAGAGCAGTGGGGCGGAGCGGCACTCCGGACTGCAAATGTGCTTGGGACTGCTACACGAAACAGCTGCATGCGTGCTCACGAGGGCAGTAAGCAGAGGACGCAGGATGAGGCATCATGGTAACGGCAGATGTGCACACTGTAGCCTGAAGATGGAGGATTCGCAATCGTCTTACACATTGCCTTGTAGAGGAATTGCCGCCGCGGCGTGTAGGACGTAGATCGTGCTATCTTTAGCTCCTACAGGGGGTTCTAGCGTCTGGGGGCCTTTTTCTGATGATCAGCCAGAAGCTACTGGTGTTTGCTACATGTTATATATACAAGATTTTGATTTCTCTACATCAATCTTCTAAGAAAGATGATCAAAGGCGTGGTGGCGGAGTGGTTATCGCGCAAGACTAGAAATCTTGTTCCTTCGGGAGCGTCAGTTCGAATCTGGCCCACGTCGATCTTTTTGCTGTTGATGGTGCTGCTGAATGTGTACCTAAGGTCGTCTGAGTGTATCATCTTTTTTTGCAGGTTTCTGAGAGCTTTGCCAGAATGGTGAGTATGTTCGATACAGCGCGGGGCCGGCGTGGCAGGTTCGCGTGGCCGACCGCGTCACTGCGTCGCGCCAAGACGCGTCCGCTTGTCAAGCTTCCCTTGCGCCAAAACTCCATAGTAGCACTCTTCACATCGCTATGCCTCCACGCCCATTTCCGCTGCCGTTTCGTGTGGGAAACGATATATGTAGTATTGGGCGCATCCACGATATCATTAACCCTAAGAATGTCGACCTCTCTCTGCCCGCAAATCCTCCGCTCAAGCGGTTTATTTCCAAGCTTTTGACATGGCCTGAGCGGAACTATTTCTACAAACGATTTCCCCATTGTAAAGTTTTTGCTGGAGAGGATCCTCAGGCCCTGAGGAAAGCGTCGTACTATCTAGCTGGCAGGTAATGCATAAGGAAGCATTTGGTCTGCCGTTTATGTACTTACGGTATGCAGGTGGGCAGCGAAGGAAGCCGTTCGCAAGGCCTGCGAGCACCTCGGCGACTCCAATGGTTTCCATTCAATCATGATCCTACCTCTATCCGTATTCCCGAAGCAACCACCGGGAGCGACCTCCCGTCCGCAAGCCCTAGTACTACGCGACCGCCTTCCCGAATTATCGCCGCAGCATGAGGATAAAGTGATGAATGGTGGGTTGGACTTTGACATTGATTCTCTCGACGGTCAACTATGCGAAGTGAGCATAAGTCATGATAGCACATACGCCACCGCAGTTGCGCTCGTACCGGTGGAAGAGTGGCAGTCACAGGCTGCAAAATCGCGAAGCCAGAATTCTAAAGGGTAGACCTTGGCAAGGAGCTTCCATCTCCATTGACGCAGTGTCCCTGTTGCAGGATACAGCTGAGATGTGCATACGCGAGTCGCAAGATGGAGCAGTATCCTCAACCTGGACCGGAACATACATTTCTTGACCAGTGCTACAGCATGGCAGGTCGTATACCTGCATCAATGATCGGGGACAAGCGGGTATGGTCAGACCGAGCAGCTACGACCATCGTCAAACCATGTCACGCGCTGAGCTATATCGGTGGGCTCAAGCTCGACTACTCTGGATGACTGCCGAGCGATCCTCTTCAGGAAGCCGAAGCACCAGCATACCTTACGTTAGAGTACGGAATGGTTGTGTAAATAGGAATGCGATAAGGCGGAGGTCGTTGGCCACAAGTTCATATTAATAGCAAGCCGTGTGTCGATGGTAAGCAAACACTCATCACGATCGCCTAGTTGCCACTGGTATCCCCATAGCCGGTACAACTGCTCGGTATATTATACCCTTAGTCTACCTTGACTTAATACTCATACATACAATGGACAACCAGGACACATACTGTTGATTGTCATTCCACAGCTCGAGCTTTACGTGCACCGCCTCGCGCAACTGCACTCAAATACGAGCGATGCGGCCTCGGCACACCCGCATTACATATCCAACTGCACACCGGTGCCACGACACTATCGTGTTGGTTGACCGTGCCACCAGAATACGAGGTCAATTCGCTCTTTTGAGTAAAGCAGCAGCTTGGCTGCATACTGATTCGCCTAAGTCGCCTCCTGATCCGCCAATGACGAAGCTCCTGAGTGTGAAATGGATACTCTCGGGAACAACCACAAGGCTCTTAGGCTTTAGCTGTGCCACTGTGGTACGGTATGTAGATCTCACTTAATAAAAACATAAATTCTGCACACTTTACAGCTGAGCTCCGTTCAGCTCGCTTCTCTCTACGCCAGCGCCAGTGGCTTCGGGAGTTCTGTTTCATAGTGATATTTCCCTGCAACACAGCGAACGCCACACGGACCCAAAATGCTCGGAAGCATCTTCGCGAGCTCAGCGCTGTTCGCGAGCTTCAGCGTGGCGGAACTGCTGACAGCCACACGGGAAGCTCCCGATCCGACAATAACCAGCGCACCAAGCATACCTATCGAACTATTGAGGAAGCAAGCAGTTGGCGATCGTTTCATAGGATGGATCTCCATAGATGGGGAGTGGATAAGCCGCAGTTGTGACATCGGCGGCACATACTTCCAAAACAATGACTACTGGAAGTGTTGCGCGATTACGCGAAATGGCTGCAACGCCGCGGTTGGATGTGTGGCGGGAAGTCTAGTCTACTCGTTATACACGTCTAGCTCATACAGTCTCTCTACACTTGCATGGTACGAGCTGTTCGCGTCACGATGATTGCGAGACAGCAGGCTGACTTGTCTGTGCAGCACGGCAGCGTATGACGATCCTGACGCTACATCATGGTCGGTGTGCAACACGGGATTGATGTATGAGAATACCGCGGACTTCGACCCAGTGACCAATATCTTCTGCGGGGCGAGTGCTTCGAGGTTCACGTAAGTCGGGACTTCCATTTCCCTCTGCTATCGCTAACTCAACGACCAGATACTACCGCGTGAGACCAACCGAATCCACATCTTCCTCAGGTAAGCCCTCATCCACTCACACATAATAACCCCTCACACTCACCACCCCACCAGAATCCTCGTCTTCAACCTCAACACCCACATCCACATCCGCATCCCCCACAGACACACCCACAAACCCAGCCGACTCCGCAACCTCAACCCCCTCTCCGACCCCCCTCCCCGAACCCACCAAACCCAAAAGCAAAGCTTGGATCGCCGGCGCCGTCGTAGGTCCCATCGTCGGCCTCGCTCTCGTCGGCCTCTTAGCCTGGTTCCTTCTCTCCCGCCGCAACAAGAAAACCGCTCCTCCGCCTCCACCCATGCAGCAACACTACGGCAGCCCCACGCAGCCCCCAGCGTACCACTACGACGCGCAAAAGCCCGCCGCGGTGCCCATGGGCATGGCCGCGCACCAGGGCTGGGCTGCGCCCCCGCCGCACTCGCCGACGTCCCAGGCTGCGGCGTCGCCGCCGCAGAATCTGTATGGGCAGCAGTGGCAGCCGCAGCCGCAGCAGGCGCAGCCGCAGCAGGTGTATCCTGGGCCGGGACCGAGTCTGGGTCAGGGCCCGCCGCCGCAGAATGTGCAGACGTATGCGGTGGGTGAGGAGGGGAAGCCGGTGGGGGTTGCGGGGTACGGAGAGAGGCCGTTTTCTGCGGAGTTGGATGGGGGCAGCAGGGGGTGAGGTAGGAGAATTGGATAAGGTGTGGAGGTGCACTGGCTGGTTTGCTGTTGGGAGAAAGGCACTTTGTTCGCTGGTTCTGAAGTGTTTATAATGTTAAGGGTGGAGTTGCATTGCTAGTCTGTATCTGTATGATGAACGAGATTTGCCTGCTGAGCTACAAGACGGTAGAGTTCTGGTTGTTGTATCAGGGAAAGGTCCTGTCTTTGGTTCCTCCACTGAGTAGCACTGGGGACATGATGTCTCTCTGGCATTTTGCATGAGAAGGAACCTTCAGTCACATCTCTCTGCTGCACATGCCATGGGAATTGTGACCCTACATTGATGCTATAAATGGCTTTACATCTTCTCAAGCTTCATGTGGCTAAATTTGCGATGCCCATACGTGTTTGATTATCTTGCAAATTATCCCGAACATGAACTAGTAAGACAAATCGTTTTTCACAGCATGACACCCTTTTTGCTGGATTGGAGGCTTCATCACATATCAACGATTATCAGAGAAACCACCTCACAAACCATCCTTCAAGATTTGGATAACAGGCCAGTCGTTCCTACATTATAAGCCACGTCGAAGCACGTATGCGATCGATTCATCCCGAAGTGAGATCTCTGAAGAAAATCCGACCCCAGAACGCCGAAGAAGAGATATCAGAAAGTGAAAAAAACGTCCCGAAGAAGCACTATACACCTCGCGTTCGTCCCTAACATTTGACTTCAGGAAATCACAGCATACCCCTCACACAACCATCATTTAAACCATCCTCACTCCCTCTCATGAATCTTTCTTTCCCCCAGCTCACCAAAAGTCACTTTTCCATCCACCCAGAACTATACTTGTACGATGTGGTACTATTCATATACAGGTTCATGGATCCTCGCTTTCAGCCAGAATCGCGGCCGGATGCCCGACGCCAGGATTCCAGAAACACAGGGGATGGGAAAATGTGCGTTGTTTGGTTCGGTGGACAGGGGGTAGAGAGTGCATCACCACAGACAGCAGGGCTGGTGCGGTGAGGTTTGGCAGTGGTAGAGACGCGCGTTGTAGACGTATGCAAGACTTCCAGCGCTCTGCCCATGTCAAGCCTAAGACATCTGGACAGACCAAGAGCAAACAGTTCACGCACACGGAGACCAACACTCACCCCCATCTCCACTCCACGGCTATCCTCGCCCTCGCCCTCGCCCTCGCCCTCGCCCTCGCCTGCCATGCCGCACTTCCTCGCCCAGAAATGCTACCAACCAAACCCGAGCCAAAGTCCTGCCAAAACGAGGCGTTCAAGTAGTTAGTCTACCATATCCCGCATCCCGCGCGCATCTTCCCACGAGGAAACCCTGCCGACGCTGAACCACGGTTCGCCTGCACCTCCGATGCTCCACCACTCCTCCCCTAACCCCGCCCGCCACCCACGAAGCACAAAACCTTTCCGCGCAAATGAGAGAACTGCACAAGTCCTGCATGCATAGTAGCAAGGTAGGTAGCACGAGAGCTCGAACCCGCCCTACCTTGCCCTGCCCGCCCTGCCCGCCCTGCCCTGCATCTCGACCGCACGGTAGCTTAACACCAGCGCGAACTACTGCACCTAACCCAACCCACCCTCCTGCTCGCACGCGCAGAAAGAAACCGCGCCGACCCGCACCGCATTGCGCCGGCCCTGCTGTCATGTCATGTCATGTCATGTTACTCTGCCTTTGCCTTGCCCCTGCCAACCCCCCGAAAAGCCCGGATGCATGCGCGGGCAGAACAAGGTACGTAGATAGATGCACAGACAGGTAGGTAGGTAGGGTAAGTAGGCTTATCCCTATCCCGCATCCACCCACCCACGCGTGGGATGAACATGAACAAGAACATGAATCGATACAGCACCCCGCCGATCGCTGCGCATGCACCCACCGACCCGCCCAGCGATCTCCCCAGCGTGATCGCCCTCGCCACCCATCCTGCGTTGCCGCTGGCAACCAACGACTCTCACCACAAAGCTGGGCCCCTGGTCTGGTCTGGCCTGCCCGCGGAAATTGCACAGGTCAAGGCATTGAAACGAATGCGTTTTCGCTCGGGGGCTGCTGGGTTGGGTGCGATGCGATGCGGCGCTGTCGCGGGTTATGCCGCCACACGCTCGTGGCGCGGCTCTTAAGCTCAGAAGTGTGTTTCGTGTGCTAAGGTTGTTCTGACATCGCGCGTGCAACGACCACGCTGGACTATCCGACTCAGTGTCTTTGCGTAGGTAGTCTGGAGATTTGTGGCAGAGGTGTGGGAGATGAGGTCGCACGGCCGCGTGGAGCGTGGAGCGTGGCTTGGCTACGGCTACGGAAAGGGGCACGCTCGCACGCACGCGCTTGAGTCGCACGGGAGATTAGGAAGTCGCCTGGCGGTCAAGGGTCACGATGGCGTGCGTGTGCGTGTGCGACCGAGTGCGTGAATGAACTGAACGTCTATTGACACTGAGGAGATAACCACCAATAATAAAAAATAACTACATAGTAATGGTACGATGTGCTCCAACCCGACGACGCTGTGTGCAATTCAAGCCGTCCTCCAAACCCCACAGGCGAAGTGAACAGGATGTAATAGAATAGAACTAAATTGTGTTGGAGCGCGCCGATGAGGGTCATCGTCATGACATTCGTGAGGGGTATTGACCGAAACTCCTTCCGCTCCCAGAGCCACAGAGCAAGCCGAGGACAGGCGAGGCAGCGGTCGAAGAGCGAAGCGCAAAGCGAACAAAAGCACTATGCAACATCGGAAGCGCGTCGACGAGAATGTAGGTGGTATAAGACTGAATTTGCCTGCGACGCTGACTACCGACATTACATGGAATGTATATCTCCATCTCTTCCTCTCCAGTCGAAATAACTTCGCGAAAATGGTATCTCCAAGCTCGGCGTGCTCGTCGTGGCACCTGCATCCTCGCATTGCGATGGACAGAAACATTAAGCTGACATAAACAAATAGAGATATATAGCTTATGCGCGGAAGTGCTGGTGGCGGCGGCCGTGCGCGTGCCTTGCCTTGACGAACTCGGTGACATAGACGACCTCGGTCTTGACCGCGGGGGCGGCGGGAGCGGGAGCCTCAGTAATGGCGGCGGCGGCGACGACGTATGCCTCCTCAGTTGAAGAAGGAGCGGCCTCCTTGGTTGTGGAAGGAGCGGCCTCCTTGGTTGTGGAAGGAGCGGCCTCCTTGGTTGTGGAAGGAGCGGCCTCCTCGGAAGAGCTGCTGCTGGGAGTAGGCTGAGCGGAGCTGCTCTCGATTTCAGAAGAGGGGGCAGCCGAGGATGAAGGGGCAGCCGAGTAGTTGTCGTCAGCGCCGGGAGCTTCACCACCGCAAAGGTAGAGCTCCAGGTTGGCGGCCTGGTCACAGAACTTGGTTTGACGGTCGTTCCAGCTGATGTAGGAAACCTTCGCGGCCTCTTCAGCGTTGTTGACGTTGAAGATGGGACAGTGCTCATTGTCCACTGCGGACATGAACTTTCCGTCTTGGTTGCCGGATCGTAGGTAGAAACCATCGGTACGACCAGGGCAGTCTTCCAGATTACCAGTGCAGTCGACGAATGACATGTCGAGAAAGTTGCCAAGATAGTCCTTGTTCTTGGTCTCAATCATGTATTCCAATTGGGTGATGTCCTTTCCACCGCATGTCTCGAACTTGGAGATCTTGATAGAGATACCGCCATCGGTTTCGTTCTGGAAGTTTTCGTTATAGAACTCGCCAGTCTTCAGCTCAAGTCCTGAGCCTTGGGGACAACCAAATTGCTTTTCAATCGACCAGAGGTACACAGGGTAGGGGCAGCGGTTGACGACCTTGGCAACTGGCTCATTTACGTTGCAGGTGGCGTTGAAGTTGTACACTCCTGCACCACGCGTTGCGAGGTTAGATGCGGCAGTGGTTGCGACGAGCGCAGCGGTAGCGATAATGGACTTCATTTTGTGTGATGGAGCAGTAGGAAGTAGGATCAAAGAAGCTTTGGACTCGTAAGAATGCTAAGAAAGAGCGATTGCCGATAGCTGAAGGAGTGAAGCTATTCAGCGACAACGAGAGGCGAGGTCCTGCTTGGTGCGGTAGGAGAAAAATCGGGGGCTGCTGGGGGATGCCGCGTTAATAAGAGACAGCTGCATCCTAGACGCAGCCATACCAGGCCTGGCCAGTGACCCGCACGCCATGAAACGAATCGCCGCCCAGGGCACGGGTTTCTTGAGATCCTTGCCAGGCGTTGTGGCGGTCCGGAGACGCTGCATGGATGGAGTGTGCAGCCCCAAGGGGGAAAGCTTAAAACAGACTAAGCAGGTCCAAACCAATCGGGCGCGCGTTGTGCCTGATCGGCAGTCGCTGGCGCACGCGACTGGTCGAAATAAAGTGATCCCATGCCGGATAAGTGCTAGAAAAGGAGTAAATTACGACCGGCATCAGCCCGCAGGTCAAGACTTGAGTTGTCTTCTTTGGCACCCGCACACTCGGCGAGACACGATCGCTCCTACGCGAGCGGTCTGGGGTCCTGGACCGGCTTGGAAAGGGGACTGGCAAGTCGGTCGCTACTCTTGCCTTGCTGTGCAATCAGGCGTGGCGAGGCAGTGAGAGATTTTGCAGGCTCTGCCAAGTGTGAAAAGACTTGTCGCCCGGCTGTTGCGATATCACGATCAAGCCAACCGGCGGTGGGCGTCGGCTGGAGGCATGTTGGCGGCTGACAACAGGTTTGCTTGGGGTGGATATCGATAAGAGGCCTGTCAACAGTGGTGCCAGATGGACTCGTGGTGGACACCGCCATGTTTTCAGCCATGACCACTCAGGACGAGCCTTGTCCACAAGTAATTTCCACGGGCCGGTGGCCGAGCGCTCACCAAGATGAAACCAAAATGGTCGCAATCATGCTGTCGAGTAAACGTCGATTGCTGAGGCTTCATCTTAGTCGCCGTCGTTGCCATGTTTCCTTGGGGGGCGATAATGTTGCAGCTGTCCGTCCAGCGCACGAGCTGACGTGGTCCTGTCGTGGCCTCCCAGTTGACGGTCGGCCTAAGCGAGCGACAAAGACGGCGATGGTCTCAGCGGCCGGCGTAGCCACTGAGCTTCAGGTTGGACGCAAAGCTGTTGTCGCTGTCGTGATGGCTGACGTGACGTTGTGTGAGTCGTGAGGGAGGTTTTTGCCTGATGTTTTGTTGTGTCGCCCCTCATTCTATGCAGGGCAAGTACGACCAATGCGTCCCACGTGAAGCTGCCTCAACCACACAAAGCACAGCTTGCGCTTATCCGAATCATAATAACTCCTCGGAGGTTTTGATTTTTCGAAACAATGCGTATTGTTCTACGAGGGGAAATAGGCGATACGTATTATCCAAAATCTTTTTGGGGTGCAGTAACCCATTCCACTGGATTTCTTCCCCCGACTACTTCTATACCCCACCTGACTTCGCCGTCGCGATCTTTGAACCAGCCTAACATCGTTTTTGCTTCTGTATCTCGTTTCAAGTCCAGCCCTCTTTCCTGCACCAAGGACAGAAAATTCTCACTTCCTGCGACAAGCACCAGCACATCCGCGATCAGTTCAACGTTTCGCAGCATGGAGCCTGTGTATCGCCGCTGTAGCCAGGTGACAATAGCCGTGGTAGCGATGAGCCATATGATAAGACCAGCAGAAAGGTATGTGGCGACCGAGTTCATGTGGAGAGTTTGAATGCGCTTCGAAACCGATGCAGTCACGGTTGGGTTGGTTTCAGGCCTGATGAATACCCGTTCGGCAATAGCAGTCCCGTTCTCATCAACAGCTTGTCCGAGGCCCTCAAGACTCGTGTCTCCAAGCTTTTGGTATGCCCAACTTCCTTCACTCACTGTCAATCTTTCATTCACGAAGTGTTGGAAAAATGTTTGGAATGTGCGATTGGCGTATGTCGTCAGCGCAGTGTAGTTGAGCAATGCTTGCGGATCTTTATCGGCGATTGCAAACATGGAATATGTCATCAAGTCCATATTCTGTCCGAGACTTGGCTCCCGGATGTTGGACGTGTTGTCATCAAGGTCTTCAACGGCATTACCCAAAGGACTTCTGTCGCCCGAACCAAACATTGCATCCGCGAATAGGACGCCGAACGACGTCGTCATGTTGAGTGGTCCCGTATAATTTGTCGTGTAGTGGCTTCCAGAATCCGATATATCATGTCTGACAAACACGTCGGACCAAGCTGATTGAAGCGACTCAGGCTCTCGTAAGAGCTCGTACGAATACACTATATGTGACTCCGCGTCGAGCGTGACGGTCGCTTCTGCAGTATCGATTACAGGCTGACAAAGTGCTGCTTGAAGAACAGGTGGGTCTTTGTAGAGTATTATATCCCTGTTGTAGTTACGCAAGGCAATTGGCTCGCCAACGATCCATTTCGTAACGAAAGGTAAAGGCCAGCTCCTGTCCTGGTAAGGGTGGCCTATAGCGGCCCAATCAGGGTGAAGCGATTTCTGGAGAGGCGACCAATAGCCTATCACGGCATCCTGGGGATTGGAAGTGGTACCGTTCATACAACACTGTATGGATCTATCCTGCCCAAGGATAGGAGTGGATGAAGTCGTGTTCTCGAACACGAAATGGTTGAATTGATAGCCGCTCTTGAAATCGCCGGTGGTGACGTCGGGGGGAAGGTCTTGTGCTGTGATATTGCTTAACCAGGTCGATCTATTGGCAATTTCATCGATCTGATGACATTCGAGCCAAGCTCTCATCGCCGTAGTCTGAAGCGTGACATTCGTCGACAGGCCAAGTCTGTTGTTCGTGGAATTAACAACTGCGGGGTTGTCATTGATGGCTGGAGATGCTGTGGAGATGTCAACCGGGATAAAATTCCATTCATCCCGGGTCCAAGCTAGTTGGGGTCCACCGAGTGAGAGCTGGATGGTAGCTCTGTAAAGCCAATTGTACGAGCTTCCTATACACGATCGGTGTCAGTAAGCCGCATATACCGCCTCCATCGCTAAAGGAGAAATAAGAATGTTCGTACTAACCTGAGTAGATGGAACTCAAAACTGCATTTGCATGTTCAGAGGGCTTAAAACGGACATCAGGCTCGGAGAGAACATCGATCGTAGTAAGCACGGGCTCAAACCGAACGTCTAGGGTCCTGTTAAGGGTGACTGAGCTCAGCGAATTGGCGGGTTTACGTTCGAAGAGCGCAGACATGGACACGGTGAGGACCTGACAAAGGGTACTTCCAAGAGCAACCAAGAACAGCACCCAGTGTCGATGCCTAGCTGCTTTCACGGCAGCTCCCATCCACGTTTTCGATCGATAAGTCAACCCTGCCCCTGATCTCATAGATGTAGGTGCCCGAGACATTGTAATGTAAGGTTGAAGAACGCGGAACGTCATGTCTAGCTGGTCCCACCACAGAGTGATGGCTATGCTGATGACTGTGGGCGCAATAGAAATCGGAGCGAATGACGAGATGCTGAGGCCAAATCGGGAAAGGTCGGCTTCGTAGGTGAATGCTTTTTGGTACAGGCCCGACTTGGCCGAAAAAGTGTTCATGATGAGCAATGCGGTGAGTATCATGCCGAGGAAGGTTCCCAGCGTGAACAGGTTCTTCAATCGAAGAGCTCGAGGCCTCCAATCCCGAGTCCCTCCGGTCTTGTGTGCTGCAGCTTTTGATACAAGTCAATGGTCATCTGTAGTTCGGGAGTATTGCTGAACTTACTAGCAGAAGAAGCACTCGAACTTGAGCCCTGATAGAGTGTTGAGAAAGAGGTAAAAAAAGATCCTTCGCGAACGACAGAATGAACTCCACGCTTTGATTCGCCATGCGCGCGTTTGATCATATCCAATGATGTTAAACGAGGGTCCAATAAGATACTCAATCCTACTGTGCTAGCAGGATCGGATGGAAGATTGAGGGGCCGTCGAGCAAGTCTGGAGGACCAGAGCACTACCAGGAACAGAACGAAGGAGACGAAAAACAAGGTTGCCAAGGCGATTCCTGTTTCTCGTAGTATAACAACCCGAGTTTCGACGGATATTATCCTTCCTTGAAGGACCTGCGTTTGCACCAAATGCTCTTTAGTGAAGGAGTCTCGTATGTTTTCCGTAAAGAAGCGACCTTTGATCCTAGCTGCACGCTCGTCAAGATCAGGATCATTCAGCATATCTGTAACATTCCATGATGATAGTGTGCCCAAAAGAAGTCCGAGTCCAATAAATTCTGGGACTTGAGCCCTTTTTTGTGGCTCGCTGCTTCCTTTCAACTCTGGTTTCGGTCCCAAGGCAGCATCGTAGTTGACGTCACCTTGGGCAACGTAAAGTCTCCATTGATTCCACCCAAAGGTCATGTCTTGGAAATGTGTTGAATTAACGAGTGTTTGGGGTATCGTTCCCGAGACTTGGCCATCCTCTGCATCAGACTCGAGCGAAGTAGCACCTCCGTAAGATATCGACACTGTGGGGGTATGTCTTCGCATGGTGTAAGAGGAGTTGCAGAGTAATGCTCGCATGCGAAACTGGGCCGATTTCTGGTAAGTTCGGTTTGCCGAGAGAGTTTCCCACGGCATCAGCGCGAGTGGTGATGTCCATGGGGTAGCAACGAGGATAACATCGCGGCCTTGACATTGGGGGGATGTTTTGATTCGGGAATAAGGGCTTCGTGAAGACACATTCGCGTTGATGGCCCTGTTATCAACGTTAAGGATGCCACCGTCAGATAGGTATTCGGTGGCTTTCGACCACCTCACACCGCCGAAGTATGCTAAGTCGACGCTTGGATGAACTGTGGAAACCAGATTGGTGTCAGTGAAAATTGTCCACTTCTGCAGGGATTGACATGGCTACGATGCAGAAACAGGTAATGTCAGATGTAGTAGAACAATGAAATCTTCACATACCATCAAGTTCATATTCACAATTATCTCGTGATGCCAATTTGTACGACACCATCGGCTGGGTGCCGTTGAAGGGGTAGCTGTAGTGCCAATCCGGAGCAGAATAAGTTTTGTTTCGGAGTTCCGCGCTCACCAGAGGCATATCCTCACAATCATACTCATGCTTCAGGGTCAAAGTTTCTGCTTGCCAAGAGCCTAGCGATGACACGAGCTTTGGTCCTATTTGCATCGGGTCGGAGGCTGGCCATACTGGAAAAGTTATAGAGTCATCCGAATTCCATACAGAAGTCGAAGTATTGCGTGTCAACGCAGCCATTGTACGAAAATAGGTCTCTCGAGTGGTATTACCAAGTAGCTGGGTGCCACTGTTCGGTGTGAGTCCTGTAAAATTAACATCGCGCGGCACTAAAACTTCGTCGGAAGCTAGAAGAGCGGCCGAAAGGGGTGAGATGATTAAGAGGGCCAGCACGTTGATGATTGTGCTGCAAATCAGAGTGCAGCTGGTTTTGCCCACTATCTTCCGTTTGAAGGCCGCATCCACCAGAATGGCGTACCACGCTTTGGGCTTTTGGAGTAGTGTCCCATGTGCCGTAGCTCCCTCAGGAGGTGCTTTTGCTAGTCTAGCGAAAGGCTCGGTGCGTTTGCTGTCTTCAAACACAATGACTGTGACCTGTGTGTACAGGACCGCCACAAGAGTTGGGGTGAAGCGCCAGCCAAAGAGGATGGCAGATGAGCCATCGTCTGCGCCTAAGCCATAATTTTGTTGAGAATACCAACAGAGGCAGGCAATGACAATACCTAGAGAGGAGCTAACGACAATCGGAAGGAGCAGAAAGTACCAGCGGAGGGTAAAAGGAAGCCATTTAGTAGGGAAAATGGTAGAGCCTGATGCTAATAGGCATTAGTGACGTATATGAGATTCATTTCAATGTACGCACTGCTAGAAGCGGGAAGTTATGAATTGCTTGGTACCGCTTGTGAAGCTGAAGTTCTTGTTGAACTGGCCACTGGGGGGAAATTGTTGGCTGTCGCATTCGGGGCACCGACAGTTGAGGCGGCTGCTGAAGGCGGCGCCTGTTGTATTGGCGAAATAGGAGGAGACATCCTGTAACAATGAAAATTTCCAAAGGTACTTGTTGCCGTCGTAACCGAGGGAGAAGGTCGAATGTATCAGTAGATTACTCCAAGTCCTTGTCAGACAGCACAGAGCAACAAAAAGACGAGAGAAGGAGAAGAAGGTAACATGGGAAGCAGTTCCTAGCTTTTTCTAGATAGCAGATGCCATGACAAAAACTCATGGAAATTGTCTTCTACTTGAACACTGGACAAGTATAGTTCGTCGTGACATGTATTGCGGCACAGTACTCCTGGCCCCAGCCTCACCAGCGGTTACACAGAAAAATACATTGCATGTCGACCTGACTCAAGCCGAATTGAGCCTTCATTGATGAGCCTCATGCATGAGAAGCGCTTGGTAACACTGGCGTGCCAATCCGGTGGTTCGCGTTGCCGAAAGCGGTGGATGGGCGCTTAGAATTCTGTAGAGCGACGCGACCGCGCGATCCTGGCACGAATGAACGCTTCCCGCGGAAGACATTGCGTTTCAGATATCGGAAGATCATCCATTAAAATCTTGAAGGATCGATGGGATAGAAACGGACCGTGAGGGGTGAAGAACGGAGCTGAGTGGGATGTGGGGGCTCGACGGGCGGGAGTGGCGCCAGGCCGGGCGCGGGGCTAGTTTCCACGCATTGAGGTTGCTTACAGTTCTCCACGCCATCTGTCCCCACCAACGAGACTGCTGTATACAATGCACAGCGCCTCTGTCCAACATAACAGTCCGAGAGCTATCTGGCTGTTACTGACATCAGGTTCACGAGTCCACCTGCATACCACAGGTACGTCACGGAATATGAAGCTACTGAATTGACAGCGATAGTACACAGCCTCACTCAACTTCCATGTACGATAGGGCATACTAACCAGGCTTGGTACATTCGCCGTATGAATCACTATCAATAGGCACAGTACCGAAGGGTTGTAACATAGGTCGTTGATCCCATACGGCTTGCTTTCGCGAAGAGCATCTTGTGGGGGCTCGCCGAGAGAATCAATTGAGAGAAGGTGGTAGGTATGGTAGAGGACACTGGGACACGACCTTCAAGTGGTTATGTTGATCATATTCAGATGCTAATAGAAGCTAGCCAACTCCTATCGTGTTCTAGGTTCGATGTACACAACAACCTGGACCTCCGAATTTCGATTTCTTTCCAGATGACGTCCTTCCTTTCTGCGATTGTCTCTTTTCAATCACTGCATTTAAGCATCGGATCGATATCCTGTGTACTATGTGGACGCGACGTTTCCATTGCGATATGTCTTGAAGACCTTCGGGTGTGGAACGGAGAGAGATCGGAACGTAGAAACGGTGATGAACTGCAATTCGAAAGTGACGCGTTCAGGACCGAAGTACAGGATACGAACTTCAAGTCGCCGTTCGTGTTAGGGTGAAAAGCGCTGTTGTCGGCTGACCCACATCGCCGGGGCCCGCGCTCTACGCTTCTTCCTTCTCCTCTACACGATGACAATTTATCGCATAGACCAAGATTGTACTGTCTAGTGCTAATACTTACAGTGAACGCCGCTATTGGAAGCACTGACCACACGCCATGCGACTCGATTGGTTAGGACTCGAGGGAGGCGCCATTGCCGGTTCGTTCAACACCTCACACACATAGGCGTAGGGTGGCAATCGTGCTACTTCTGGATTGTATTTTTACTTTTTACCATGTCGTGCAGTGTCATTTTCCGCGCTAGCGCTTACCCCTGGCCAATTCATGCTGTACCACTGTACCTGTTCCTGAATAGGTATGAAAGCCTTCCTTTCCGGTACCCACTGCTGCCTCTATCGAAAACTCGACAACGACAACAACAAGGAGCGGTGTGTAACGTATGTTGTATCACAGTACGGCAAATGATGATGCGCAATCGATCGTGGTATATCTTGCCGGCCACCGCAGCGGCGCTCTGCCACCTTCCAAGCATACCGTCGTTTGAATATTTCTCGAGATACCCATTCGTTTTTCGGGCAGACTTGCGAACGTTAGTCCTGAAAACCGTCACTCCATGGCACTTCACGATGCTAAGAGCTTTGCCAAACGTGGCGAGCAACTCGAAAACATTGTCATTGCTCATTTTGTTCTGTCATGGCTGTTCATTGCTCTGCGTGCCTACACGCGAATTTTTGTGAAGCCGAACTTCGGATGGGATGATTTGACAATGATTTTCGCGGGTGTACGCCACCGTCAGCCTCCCAAGATCCCCGCTTACTCGACGGCAGGTAATCTATACAATATACTGTGCTTTTATCCTCTATATAGAAGGACACGGAGGCGGGACGCATGTTACTAGTGTAGCCCAGCTGAGTGACTTGACAAAAGTAGAACCAACCTCTCACCCAAAATTCCTCGCTGATTTGAACAGCGAGCTGTTGGCAGCGAAGCAACGTACATCGCGACAGTAATGATGCTCAAGGTCTCAGTCAGCATTCTGTTCGCCCGAATCGTAGTCAAGCGCTGGCAACTCGTCGTTATATATACCACAGTCGCCATTAGCTGCATCTCGGCCGCGGCATCTTTCTTCTATTGCCTGTTCAGATGCGGTCCTGATCTCGATGAGTATGTCGTGCAGCAGTTGAGCAGTCTATGCACACCGAGAGTACTGGACCGCGTGTTTGCATACCAGCACGCGGCTTTTGCTTTCTCAACGGACTGTGTTTTCGTGCTGTTGCCAATTCCTCTGCTCTGGAATACCAACATGAGTCGGAAGTCAAAGTGTTCAATGGGATTCATCCTCTCTTTAGCTACACTGTAAGACACTTTCCTGGTTTCTGTGCTTGATCTGATGTCGCAGTGGCTGCGTATGTTCTGCGATTCGATTTCGTTATGTGGATGGCTTGACTCAGACCGAAGACTTTTTCTGTAAGTAAACAGTCACTGGTCATCTCGTGACATGCTGATTTCCTTCTCACAGGGAATGCCACAAATATATCGATATGGTCGACGATTGAACCCGGAGTAGGGATCATGGCTGGCTGCATGGCAACTCTCAGGCCCCTGATGATGTGCGCCCAGGTCAAAATACAGACGCTGCGCTCTCCGAGATTACTGTTCGCAAAGAAGTCGCACTCTGTCGAAATGGGGATGACTTCTTCCAACGAAGAAAGAGGAGGCAGCAAAGGCGCAGATGCTGTCAAATTTAGTAAAGACGCCGGATTAGCTAGCGAACGTCATCAGGATGGTGGCCGTGCAAGGACCTCACAAAGCACAGGTCGAGGGAGCAGCACAGAATGTATCCTATCGCCGAGTGACGAGAACCATACGTTTGGACAGTGCGAAAGCTTAGAGCTCGACAGAACGAACACTTGGGCTTCTGTCAGCCCGAATCCTGGCGACGCGTTGCCTCCGTTGATGCCAACGCTACATTATATGAAGAAACGACTACATAATGAGGTTTGACGTGTATTGCCGCGTGCAGGGCGCGCTTCACATATATATGTACGATAATATAAACCCTTTTCAACGAAGCATGCAGTAGCTCGTAGCCAGCTTTGCGTCATTGTGAAATGTGAAGCTTGAACTTTCTGAACATGGTTCAAGTAGTGGTCGCCTTATGCTGTAGTTTAAGGTTGTTGCTGTTCGAGACAAAGACACCTGGGCATGTATGCCGATCTTTTTCTTTACTGTTTGCTTTTCTCTACGGGATGATTGCACTTGAACGGTCGCAACTAAACAAACGCCTTGTCTGCGTTGCGATAGCAAAAGTGAAGCTTGAGCCAAAGCGCATCGTCTTTCTTGTTTCTCTCATAGCTCGCTCACCTTCAGAGCGCATACCTCGCAGGAATTGCAAAAGAAAAAAAAAAGATACCACAATCCATCCAGTAAAGCTTGCGGATGTCTCAAAAACGTACAAAAAGCGAGGGACATGGGGCTCGAACCCACAACCTTTGGTGCGCTTTCAGATGGACCGAAAACCAACGCGCTACCATTGCGCCAATCCCCCGTTGCTTTGTAAGAAGATTTATAGAAAATTTGCAAAAACATACGTATATATGCCCAAATTTGAAAGAGGAATAAGAGATATTCGTGCAAAATCCACACGCTCACCATTTCGACCGCCAAAGAGCTTTCCTGGCTAGAGGAGGTGAGCAGTGGGGCACAAGTGAGGGGTAAAGAGTCGACGAACAGCGAGCTTTGCAACATCAGTTCTCACGACCCACATCACTTATATTCTTCCAGTAGGAGCTATAACAATTCAATCACCCCAATCCAATGGCATTGCTCTTAATTCAAAATTCTCGATGACGCGAGCAAGTCTCCGACGACACCTTGCAAAGTGCCAGCAGTAGTAGCCTTCAATTCCAGCCTAAATTTACCCCAATCCATTGCACCGAAGAGTAAGGCACTTCTTTCGATAGGCCTTCAATTTGAAACTTGACAGATTTGCTCAACAAGTCGATCTTTCGCTCGGGCCGTACAGACGTCGAGGTGAACACTCGTGCGCGAGACATAGCTCCTCAGTGCACACAGCATGAAAGCGCCACCACCTCCACTTAACTCGATGATCACAGGGCCTTATGCTATTGGGTATTTGTTGTGAGTGACTATATCATGCAGGCTACAAGTGTGGCTTCGCGAGCTTATATGCCACATCCCACTGCCACATGTTATGAAGAAGACAGCTACTTGACTTTAACTCCAACCTCTTCTCACACCACCACCATCTTGTCGTTGGCAATCACGACACAGCGCTGCTGCGTGACAGAATATCAAACAAATCCTCCACTGTGTGTAGAAGAGCGCTATGCTAGGCGCCTATCTTCCATTGACACTGCCTACCTTCGCCCCACCCAACCGACATGCCATTCAACCCTTCGAGCCTTGGTTTATAGATAGTCTGCTACCACTCGATTTGCCATGTACTCTGCGCAGCGATGGCGCAAAGTGTCTGGGCTACTACCACCAATGTCGGCAGCCTCGAACCTCCAGGGAGTCTCTCTCTCATTGCTTAGACTAGAGCGGAGGAGGTGTCCGCCATCGGCGACAAGTATACCGAAGAGACGTACGCCGTTTCTTCCGAAGCACATTGACGCAAGAGCCATCAACCAAAAAACCTACCACTGTGTGGAATCTGTTTTGAACGAGGTACGACCACCCACCTAGCGCATCACGTGGTAGTAGATGATGAAGTTTCCGAAGAGCCGCATGGAGCGGGACATACGTTGAGAATCTGGCGGGGCACTCGAGAACGTCGTGGTCATTCTAGTTGGGGGAACCGGCTTCCAGACCATAGTCTGTCTACCAGATGGAGATTGCACTGCTGCAAACCCTTGGTCCAAGCTCGGGAGTGGGGTAGAGGTTATATGCAACGACCGGAGGAACAGCCTTCGAATTTCTCCCGGGGGGAAGCATACGCTTGCAGTATGGCTTTGCTGATGCTACTCGTAGGTCTTTTGCGACTGTCAAGTCATCTAGGCCCACCAGTAGCCCCATGATACCATAAAGCCTGTATGACATGCAGCGCGCAGTCCAACGACCCGGAGACGACAGCCCGCCAGTCGCATGATGACATGTAGAGCCCAGCCCCTCCAAACATCCACTACCTCAGTTTACACGCTACAGGCTGTAGTGTTGATGGCAGACGGCAGGTCGGTATCAACGTCCGCCGATCGTACATGCCGCTACCAGAACATAATGTGATTCGGGTTTTCGTATCATTGGCGGGGTACGACGAGCATCTGAAACCCCGCTAGGAATGGTGGTAGTGTACCGGAGGGAGGGAAACGGAAGCGTTCTGTCCGGGTCGGTAAGCCAGCGGGAAGGATCCCTGGAACGGCGAGTGGAGGAGGCTCGAAATAGACGTTTGCGTGCTGGTGACGGTCGATAACTCGTTCGGAAAGATTTGTTCGCGACTGGCAAGAGTGCATGCGTGGAGAAGATGGTAATGCCGATGTAGGATCTCAAGTCGGTTTACACGGCGCCTTGGCTCTTAGAGGCTTGAAGCTGTATCTCTTGGGCTGTGTATGTAGGTGTAACGGACCCCGCTTTATCGGAGATATCGCATATTTGGGACTGACGTTTATCCTTGCAATCCGAGAACAGGGACAGAACGTGCAGTAACCATGCGAGCATGGTAACCCTTTGTGGTAACGACATGGCTGGTATTGTTGCAGCGAGTGTACATCACACCGAAATTGGTGGTTCTGATTTCTGCCAATACCCTCGTACGATAAACGACGCTGATATGGTTGGGGACGGGGATCCTTTGTTTCTGTGACCAACAGGGTTGTCGTCCGTACCTAGGGTGACAGCAAGATGAAATGATGTTGTCTTCTAGCGTGAACCTGGTATTTGTGTGTTCTTGCATCTAGACCACTGGGTGCGGATGCGTTTCAGCATCAACCAGTGATCGATGTTTTACACGTGGGATGCGCCAAGGGCTTCGACATAAGCGGGGGCTGAGCTCTCCGCACCGCAAGCTCCATACTCAATCTTGGGGCTGTGCTAGCATTCAACAGAAGGCCAATACACTCCCTTGGTCCGCTTACCGAGACAGAGGATTGTTGCCAGCACGGTCCACTGTCAGCTGTGTTCAGCTCCGAGTCGCAATCGGCAGATCTCCTTCTCTTCCCTCACCAACATCACAGGACGTTGACGAGCCCTGCGTGAGCATTGTTTCATTTGAAATACGACATTGTAGCACTCCAGCGTCATTGATAGCCGCAGGCTTCGGGAACTGCAGCTAGTACAACCCGCGAGTTCGCGGAGACCGTCGGCCGGCCCCGCTTTCCAGGCCTAAACACCAGGACAACAGGACTGCCAGCCACTTCGGTTTTGATACCTTTGATATCAAGTTCTCCAGGCGCACTGTAATTACGCGCGTCCCCAAAGGATAGTGCCTATCACTCTTGTAACCTATCCCAGAGCATTGGCTACTGCCTGACGCAGTGTCATCGTCAGGAGGGCCGTCTCCTCTAAGCTGATATACGCGCGCTTCCGGACTGTCCCCATGGTACCCCGGCGTGATGGGCTTAATGCTCAGAAGCGAGATGGCGACGACCGCCCTCCCTGGGTGACTGACGACGGCAATCCGATGCCCACCACCTCATCTCAGTTCTTAAGACCTACTGGCGACGATGATGATCACTCTCAGTACGGCCCGCCCTCTTCGGTGGACTGGAAAGCAACATCTGGGGTGATACCGCCGTTCGTGAGCCAACACTTCACCTCGAGCACACAGCCTGCATCAACTACAGAAAACAGCCACATTCAGCATTCAACAAGCAAATACACGGCTACCGCGACACATACCTCATCGTCAGCGCAAACCCCCTCTGCCACCTTTCCCAGCATCGAAGGAGGATCAACGGCAGATAATGAAAGAAAGGAGCATTCAAACCAGGGGCCAATGTACGCGGCCGCAGGTGCCGCCCCTGTTGTTGTCATCGCCATCATCGGTTTCGTTGTCTTCTTCTGTATGCGGAAGCGACGGAAGCAGAGGCAACAAGCGGCAGCGCGAAGCCATGTGGTGCCGGAGATGAAATTCCAACAACTCATGGTGCATGCATACAGGGCTCCTGCGATCCCGGTCTCGAGAGCACCTTCGTATACTTCTCATACGCACAGCATGCAGCGTCCGACCTCACCGCCGCCCGTCATTCTAGGTCCGATATCGGCGGGTTCCAACGGCAACTACATGACTGGAATCGATACGTCGGATGTCATGTCGACACGAAACGAGCGGACAGGGTTGGGCAATCCGTTCGCAGATGGTAGCAGCCTTCACGAAGAGCCGCCTCCGCCATACCAACCTCGAAGCCTTGCCTCACGGAATAGTAGCCTCAGGGTTCCTCGCTCGTCGAGGTCCATGTCGTCACAGTACTCCCGTCACTCTTCTCAAAGACAGGTCTTCCGGCCGCTGCAGAATCCATTCGAAGACCCGCGGTCGGATGATGCAGTGTCGAATTTGTCAGGACCCACTCTGCACCGGAACTCTGACAGCATGTCCATTGTGTCCGACCTTTCGTACCAGCAGGATCCGCAGGCTGGCAGAAGGGCGACTTGATGACAGCGCTCCCATCGAGGGACGTTTGACCATACCGCGCTAATGGTCTGGATTCGGTACCTACTCGCATTTTAGGGTGGTACGGGACCGCATTGGGTGGTCGGCTTCCTGGCCCACGACCGTATGCTGTCATACAATGGCAATGCCAATGCGTGAAGCGTATGGAGTCCGGGACCAAGACACTTTCTACTCGTTACTACTTGTATATGCTTTTGGAAAGGGGTTTGTTGGTTATTGGCCCACTTTGTATGACAGCGATAGCGGACGCCATTGTTTTCTTTTCGGTGCATGGTGGAACTGTACGTACTAAAGCATGAAAATTGGGTCAAACGTAGCAGCCGAAGTTAATGCAACGAATTTACGAGTTGATTTCTGGGCCGAACTCCAGCTTCCTTGGTACCTTGCTTGCCAACGTGTAGCGTTCAGCCGCAGGATTCCGAAATAGAGTTCACTAGGCCAGCCCCTCACATGGAAGAAGGTATGGGGTGTCCGTCCTAGACCCACGGCATGGAGATGAGGAGGGGCAAGGTGGGATGATGGCCAGTTGATGGCGACATTGTCCAGCTCCCTTGCTGCAATGCTGGAGGATTCGGATTGGCCATTGGCGGTGGCGGTGGCGGTGGCTGCAGACTGGCGGAATTCGTCCTGTACCTTGCATGAAGACGAAAGCGCTGGATAAGCGAGCATGTGATGTGAAGCGTAATTTTGGCGATGCTAGGGTACCGAAGAGCACCGGAAGCTCCCCACATGGATGCTGTGCCTCGGAGACTGTACCGCAAGACCACGCGAGGTCACCAAAGCGACTCTTGTGTCTCGGATGTTTGTTTCTTCGCTTCATCGCCGCCAGAAGCACACATGCGGCTGCCACCAACTCTTCCGGGTCGTCCGCGGCTCCTTCGTGGGCTTCTCCCGCTTCGAGGATGAGGTGGTCGCCCCAAGCCAACTCGAAGGGCAATTCGGCCGCCATGCTAGACGATGGAAGATGGATCCGTCGCGATTGGCCGCATCTTAACATGGGATTTCCAGATTTGCAGGGTGCAGGCCCGCTCGGATATGGGAGCAGGCGCAGGCGCAGGCACAGGGCAGACGGGACTACCTGTGTAGAGCTGCCAGCTGGAGAGGTGTGATAGGCTGCCCTTTTGCTGCTGCGAGCCCTGGCAGAGTGGCCATGTTGGCTTCCGGAGAGGAGAGAGGAGAGCAGTCGCGGCGGGCTCGAGACGAGATGGTGAAGTGAGTGGTGGAGCATCTCCAGCGTGAAGGGCCGGGAGCTGTTAGCGGATCGCAGGTGCGATCTAGTACACCGCCGCGTGTTTCCACGATGCGTCCACCACCCTCCGTGCATCCTCTCAGCGGCCTCGATGTATTGTGCCGGCAGCCATCCAATCTGGCCCTTCACCTCCCCGGGCGCCGCTAACCGCCCAGCCTATCGTACAGCTTGCCCTGTGCCGAGCCGCAGCGGAGGCTCCTCTCCTCCGCTGGCGCTGTGAATGCCTTCATAGCACCCCCTGCCAATAATGAAGCTGCCCCCAATGCATCCCCACGAACATGCCAGCCCGCTACGGCGCGGTACCTGATCTGCTCCTGCACGATCCCTAGCCTCAGGAGGGCTGCATCTGCATTCCTGACCGCGCGCGCCGTCGCCGGGCCACCCTCTCATTGGCAAGTCTCAATAATTCTGGTCTCAGTAATTCTTTGCACACTTCGCCGGCCCCACAGCTCTCGCTCCGCGAAGAAAAACATACCGCCTTCATCCCACGAAGCGGCCTGAGCTCTTTGACCCCTCCAGAGCCCTGGCTTGCAGACGTCGCCGCCGACTGCTGCCGTCTACCCCTTCGTGTGGCTTCGTACCTGCAGCACGTCTCACAGGACACCAGAGCCCTGCCTCTTCGAGCGTCCTTCAGCGTCGACTGTACCACGCCCGCGCTGCCCTGCCGGCACTGCCGCTGCTCCAGCTCGAAAGACAAGACGATTCCTCTGCCAGAGCGCCTCCGTCTGCTCGTCCCCGCCGCCCTCGACACCCTCGACCCCCTCCGACCCGCCGCCCTGACAGAGCTACGCTACATGCTATCTGCGGTCCCGACATTGTTTCACCGGCTTTGCTATGAGTCTGGATCACCACATATATGGGTATGAGCTTCCTTCTACCCGGTTCAAGCGCGGCGTATCCCCCACCAGGCACCGAGCTTTGCGAGACAGGATGATGCTGGGGCCCGGCGAGGCACGTTTTGGAGCGGACCCACGGGCAGCCATGAACGGCTGTTCTGCCTGTCTGCGATATTCGTTCTGCTTCATGGATCGCCCAATTGGGGTGTAGCCCAGGCAGAGCGAAGGCAGCACCGCACGGTTGCCGCTCCAGAGCTCCTTCCCGACCCCAAGCTCCATCCGAGTCCCAGTCAGCAGAACACATCATGGACCTCCTATGTCGCCACCAAATTTCTGTATATCCTTCGCGTTTCTACGTCATGTTCCTTCCTCGTTTTGCGCCTGCCCCTTAGTGTACCCCAAAACGTTCCAAAGCTAACGGCCTGTCGTCTCGTTAGATCTTCCGACTGGCACCTTCCCAGTCCCACCTCCACGCCAAAGTCCGTCGGCCCGGATCCGACGTTGAAGACGCCTAGAACCGAGTTGTTTCCTCAATCCCACTTTCTCGACGCCTGGTCGACGCCACGAGTCAATGGGCAGCAGACGCCTGCCCAGACCCCGACATTCGCCATCTCGACACCCATAGAGCGCCCGTCGACGTCACAAAGTCTGAAGGTCCGCACACCTGAAGACCCCGATTTCCATGTCAATCACTTCGCTGTGACCAATCTCCCGCTGCCACCTGTTGACCCGTCACGGAGGCTATCGTCGTCGCCCGACCCTCAATCTGTGAACAATATTGGAGCAGTTCCCCAAGAGCACATGTCCACTCGGCCCCGTCCGCTCAGTATGGATACCTCGCAGATGCAGACACCGCCTCCCACGAGGGGTGCCACGTCTCGCCGATTGCAACATAGTGCGGGAAATGTTTCTACACCAGCCACCGTGGTTGCACGCACGCCAGGGCAGGCTTATCCGGGTGACGGCTGGTTCAGTCAGACGCCGCTCGGCTATCCTAGCCTTCAGTTCTCGCCTGACATGGTCCAATTTCCCAGTACTGGTCCAATGTCTGCACCTGCTCTTCCTCACTCGCGGTTATTCTGGGATCAGTCCCACGAAGCTTCTCGGATGGACGTAGACATGCCCCTTGCATCCGATCCGTTCGGCCCTACCCCACACAAGATTGAAGGCAACATGAATTGGCAGACATTCCACACTCCGGCTGACAACCAGATGAACCCTCAAGCCTTTCAGCCTCTCCAAGGACTGCAATCATCGCCCGGTCTGATGTCTTCTTTCGCCACTAGCAACGCCGGTGATGTATCAATCTCACGACCGGCCTCCTTTGTCTCAACGTCAGGTGGTGTGGATCCTAGCATGCTTTTTAGCTTCTCGAGCCCAGGTCCAGCCTCATCGTTCAACATGTCTATGCCAATGCCCAATAAGCCAGCGGAGAACAGACAACCATACGAGACGCAGCTGAGGGAATCGATGCGGGAAAGGGAGGTAGCGAGGAAGTCGAAGGGCCAACACTCCCGTACTAGCACCAACTCTTCAAACGCATCATTCGAGGCACGACCCGGGTTGCAGCGAAGCAACACGGACAGTGGCTTCAGAAAAAGCAGACCTTCTTCTATGGAGTCACGTTCATCCGGCTCAGCTGTGGCCTACAACATTCCTCGACGTTCCTCGCCTTTGAAACGATCAAGCGGTGGCTCACTCATGGCAATACCTGAGGTTCGTAGACCCAGAACCCGTCTAATAATCGACGAAACCGGTAGAGCTCGGACGGAAACCGTGCCGGCAGACGAAGAAGAGGAAGATAGGCAGGAAACCCGCAAAACCCCTCTGGACTTGCGGGCGCAATATCCAGGCTTGTGGAATGACGAAGATGACAGCTACTCAGAAGAAGAGGTTACCCCTCAGGCCATCACACTCAGCCGCAACGCATCGTTTAATATGCCGCAACGTCGCACTTCTAAGCACGCTCGCAACGATAGTGGTGAAATCAGCCGGTCCAACTCTTTCAAGATCCCAAGGCCAGCATCAAGACCATCGTCTGTAGTCTTTGACAAGGCGTCTTTTGACACGGTTCGACCGGTACGGAGGGTTACCGACAACTCGCACAGGAGGTTTAGCATGATGGATTTTCCATCTCCTTTCGATGACCCTCAGGAAGGCGCCGATCGGTTGTCGTCTGACTCTCCAGGGGACGCACTGGGCGCTTTGAAGAAGGCTGTAGCGGGTCGGCAGAAACAGCGCTCTGCCCACAACACCCTGCACGCCCACAATCAACGCTGGGCTCAAGCTTCGGCCGATATCGCTCACGGACAGCCGGTCTCATTCGATCCATTCAGCAACGCATTCAGTGTTTCTCCTGCGAATACCTCTGATACGGCCTTGACGACGCCATCGACCGATCGTAGTAGTCTATCGAACGATACCACACGCTGTGTCTGTAATGGATCTGACGATGGTCGACCTATGATATTGTGCGAGAGTTGCAGAAATTGGTTGCACATGCCCTGCGTTGGAATACTCCACGAAAACAACCTACCCCCAGTGTATGTTTGCGTTTTCTGTACGGGCCAAACACCTTTAGTTCGTGGTGGCAGGGTGAGGGGACCGATGCCCGGTCTCTTTGATTCGCCGCTCACCCACAAGTCGGTCTACCGACGATGACCATATTACACGCACATCGGCAAAAGCAGCATCTTGCCCAAGTTTTGAATATCCTGTGTTTCTCCATGAGAGGCAACACGTGGAAAACATAATCAGATCTTGACAGCAGAGCCGTCGCTGCTCACATTAGCCCAAGTATGACTCTTTCATTCCGTAACACCAGGATACCCGAGGCTCGATTGATCAATTTGATTAATTTCTGCACACGCCACTTCTCGGTTTTCGATTTCCACTTTCTGTATGCAGCATTTCATTCCCGGAGCGTTGATTGAGCGAACAGCATGGATACAACAGCATACACTCTCACCGGTATACCGTCTCCACGGTCCTTACACGCCACGCTAATCACCAAGCTGGACACTGATTGTCGGCTCTCTTGAGCTGAGATCCACAAGCCAGCAACCAGACAGTGATGATGTGCCCCCTCACCCGACCTTCCCGACGCACCATCCGATAATTGTGCCTGTCCTACCGTTGGATCTGGTTTAATATCATGTCATTTCGTTCCTTATAAGGGGAGATACGCATTGCGGAAGTAATGCTGACGAGCATACGTTTTTCTTTTGTTTACTTCGTTACGTTCCCTCTAATGTGTTCGACGAGAACGTTCGATGGATGATAATGAGTGGATGGAAATGAACAGATCGGACACGCAGATATGGGGAGACCGACAAATGGAATGTAAATAGGCTCCACGGAATGAAGAAAACAGGCTGAAGGCCGAAGTTTTGTCATGCACGCAAATGTGCGTTACTGATCTTGCATATGGTGCCCTGGAGTGATTGTGCTATGCTGTGCTGTGAAGCGTGCTGAATAAGTGGGCTTGGCTAGCGTCATCGCTCCTCGAGTTCGTTGTCAAGCATGCGGTGTGCATCAGCAATTACAGACTTCAGCCGCCAACATGAGTGGCCTCAAAAACATCGCAAAAGGTGGATGGCGTCCGGGAGGGAAGGGGGAAGGAGGCAAGGAGAGCTGGAGGAGCGACTTTAAAGGCGTCAACACGGTGGTACGTTCTACCGCATGCTATCACACCATGGCACGTTTCACTGACAGACGATAAAGGCAGGATGGAAGAACAAGGCTATGGGTAAAAGCAGCGATCCTGCGGAAGATCCTCATGCGCACGTCTCCGCACCGCTATCCACTCTAAAAGATCCATCATCTTTCCCTCCACCACCAAAGCACCGCGCATACTATGGAGACGCAGCTGGCCCGGCCAGGCCACGAGCGACCAGAGCGGAGGAAGAAGCACAGCAGAGACAAGAAGAGGATGCGAGTAGGCCGGCGCCAGGACCATACACCGCAGATACGACTGGACTGAATACCGCCCATCTGCCCAAGCCGCCGGCGTTCAGACCTGGTCAAACGCCGCCTCCAGCCGTTGCACACTCTACGAAGCCAAAACCGAAGCCCGGCCTACCGCCTCGACTGCCACCCAGACAAAACTCGAACCCGAACGAGTATGCGCCCGCGCCGCCGCCTACGTATAACGAGTCTTTACAAGATAGCACTGCTGCGGGAGGATATTTGAACCAGGGCGCGATGAACAGGCTAGGCCAAGCAGGCGTTGCTGTTCCTGGCTTCGAGATCGGACGCAACGCATCCCCGCCTGTACCTCCACGCCAGACATCATCACCGGCACCTATGTCGCCCCCGCCTGCACCAAGTCGTAGCAGCTCACAGCTTAGTGAGCTGCAGTCTCGTTTTGCCGGCATGAACACTTCCTCATCCACTTCACCTTCGGCATCTGCCTCGTCTGGAACTACGTGGGCCGAGAAGCAAGCCGCCCTCAAAACCGCAAACAACCTCCACAGAGACCCATCCCAGGTTTCCTTCTCAGACGCGCGGACCGCCGCCTCCACAGCGAATAACTTCCGCGAACGACACGGAGACCAGCTGACAGCGGCCCGGACCAAAGCAAGCGCCTTCAACCAAAAGTACAACATCTCAGGGCGCATGAGCAGTCTGGCTTCGGGGTCAAAGGCGAGCCCACCGCCCTCGCCAACCACGGGCGGTCTGGGGAAGAAACCTCCGCCTCCGCCGCCGCCGAAGAAGAAAGAGCTTGGTGGGATAGCGCAGCCGCCCCCGATTCCGCTGAGTAGCAAACCGAAGTTTTGAGGGTGTGGTTGTAATGGGGTGTTTTGGACGGGAGAGTATGGCATTACTAGGCTGTTGGAATTGTATACCCGTTGCCTTTTGTGTGAATGTGGCTTGATGTATGGATTGGAGGGCATGCGAAGAGAAGACACGTCAAGTTTCTCTACAAACCCCCATCAAACACGCGGCTTGGATTCACATTCAGTATCCATGCTACTTCGCATAACGGCACCAGCCTCGCGCTCAAAGCTTGGACACGAGGGGTACCTTTGTACTATTGTAGCTCAGGGTCCCAGCACCCCTGCAGGCGGCAGGTGGCACGACTCGCAGCAGTTGGTATTCACCTCCACCGCGGCCCCTCTCGTGCCCATCTGTTCGTCCACAGCGTCACCGCCACTGACCGCCATCGGCTAGCCTTGCGAGCCACGTCCCAAGCCCTTACCGGCGGCGCAAGTCAACGTTTCTACCAGATGCAGCTACGTTTCCGAGGACTCGACCACTCAGGCGCGGTGCTGTGGCCGAGGCTTTTAGCGGATGGGGGCGCTAGTCGTGCCGCCGTGCTAGGGCCTGCCGCCTGTGTGTGTCGTGAATTTTTTAAAGACGCCCAGTCCTCTCTGTAGTGTGCGATTGTCCTGGAGCGAGTGCATTTGTGTGGGCCATCAAGCTGCTCTTCTGTCCTTGCTTGCATTGCTTGTCCGCTTTGTTGTTTGCTTGACTGTGCATTTCTTGTCGGGCCCAGTCGCAGCGTTGGGAAGCTCCCTGAGAACTTCTTGAGGTATGTCGTCACCGCGTCGCGATAGGGCACGGCAAACAAGAGCGCGTTGCGCCCCAGACTGACTCTTCCTCTCGCCCCCAGACCCCAGACGCAATTGACGAGCAAACGCGTCCGCAGTACTTGCTCCGTTCCTCAACATCTCCGTGCCACCGCCGCATCCCCATCATGTCGGGCGCAGGACCGACCCTCTACCCGGGCGAGTTCCCCAAGTGGGCCGTCTTCAGATTCCCTCCGGACGCCGCACCGCCTGCGATCCCCCCGCCCGTCGCCGACGCTCCCTTCACCAGCTTCAGGAACCCGTTCCCCATCCCCGCCAACATCTACAACGCCGTGCTGCAGCCCATCGTCCCCCTGACCGTTGCTACCGTGTACGCGACCACCATCTCGCTCCTCAACGCCTACAACCGAAAGCATGGAAACAAGCCGTGGAAGATCAGCAAGACGCGCGCCTTCTTCATCTTCGTCATCTTCCACAATGTGTTGCTGGCCGTGTACTCGGCCGTCACCTGCTGGGCCATGATCCGCTCGCTCAAGCATGCCATACCGCACTACACGGAGCCGAACGCGCTCGTGGGCACCGTCGATGCCCTGTGCAAGATCCACGGTCCCCGCGGTCTGGGTGACGCGGTCACATACAACTCGGAGACGCAGCAGTGGCAGAGCTCGAATCGCAACATCCAGCTGGATTCCAATGGCCTCCCCCAGTCGGACGATCTTGGTCGTGTCTGGAACGAGGGTCTTGCTTTCTGGGGCTGGATCTTTTACCTGTCCAAGTTCTACGAGGTCATCGACACGCTCATCATCATCTTCAAGGGCAAGCGGAGCACTACTCTGCAGACGTACCACCACGCCGGTGCCATGCTAAGCATGTGGTCTGGCATTCGCTACATGTCCCCTCCCATCTGGATGTTTGCGCTCGTCAACTCTGGCATCCACGCCATGATGGTATGTACCCATTAGATAGTCCTCTTCGCCTGCTGACAATCACAGTACACATACTACACCGTCTCCGCCCTCGGTTTCCGTGTCCCTCAGGGCATCAAGCGCACACTCACCACCATGCAAATCACCCAGTTCCTCGTGGGCGTGACCTATGCAGCCATCCACCTCTTCGTCTCATACACCGTCCCCGTCTCAGTCGCTTATGAAGTCGCCGAGAACGTCCTCCCCAAGCTCAACGCCTCGTCCATTGCCTCAGCAGCGTCGTCAGTTGCCTCTACTGCCGTTCCTGTTACCACCGGCGCCGGTCTTGCTTTCCTCAAGAAGTGGATCTACCGCGCCGCTGGCGACGAGGGCCTCGCTGAGAACGTCTTCGCTGCCCCTGCCACAACTCCCGCACCCTTCGCCGGAGCTCCCCAGCACGCCCAGCACCCCATCCAGCACCCCATCCAGCACGCAACCCACACCCGCACTGTTTACCGTACCCAGTACGAGCACGTTCCTTGCATTGACACTTCTGGCCAGGCTTTCGCCATCTACCTCAACCTCATCTACCTCGCCCCCTTGACCATCCTGTTCATGCGCTTCTTCGTCAAGTCGTACATGCGCCGCGGTTCCCCCAATACTAAGCACCGCACGACGCAGCAGCATATCGCGAAGTCGACCCGCGACGCAATCCACGGTGTAGACCGCGAGATCGAGTCGCTCGGCAAGTCTGCCGAGGACGGCGTCGACGCATTCATGAACGGCCGCGGGCGCCTCGCAGCCAACGGCGAGAAGAAGAGCGCAAAGCCCAACGGAGAGCAAAGGAACGGTAATGGTACACTCAGCCCTGAGAATCGCAAGTTCGTCGACTCACTTAATACGAAGGTTAGCCAGGAGCTGGAGCGCATCGGGGAAGACGACGCGGGGAGCAGGGACCGCGCGAGGAAGCTAGCGAAGGAGGCGGTTGATGGGACGCCGAAGAAGGAGAGGGGGTCTAGTCCCGAAGGCGACCAGACTACGATTCTGGGGAGGCCGAATGCAGAGTAGGGGTCGAGGGGAGACACGGTACGGTATGGAGTTCTCCGTTATAGAGGGAGATCCGGCATGGGAATAGGATCGGATCAGGGAATGGCAGACGCATTGGCGTATGGAAAAGCTTGACCGTGCCTCAGCGCTGTTTTGTAGGTACTTGCTGGGCTTTTGCAGTGGTACTACGAGATGACGGCACTCGGGCAGCGGATACGGAAGGGCGTTTTGTAACACTAGCAACGACCTAGACTCTTTAATGGATGAACACTTTCCACAGCTATTCACGCTATCCCTTGAAAGTCCGGTGTGGGCGGAAAAAACGTGCACGTAATTGGTTGAGCATCAAGGTAGCAGTAGTGGAAACCTGTCATGGCATAACCATTTTCCCTGCCACTATAAGAACGCTTCTTGTATCCCGTCTTATACGTGAACATCATGAGAGCGTCGTCGCGGTGGATTCTTCGCTGGTCGGTTTAGTTCTTTCCTAAACGAGCTAGCGCGTCAAGGGTTCGAGCGCGACTTGAAGTCGAGCATCGCGTAGCTCTGACACCACAACACTTGCAAGAACTTGCTTGCGAAACGGTTCTCACCACGCCAAATACCCATTGATTATTGAGCTCTGAACAGCCTGCACACGGGTTTGGTTGGGACTTTGGCACGAGCTGAGCAGGACGACAAACAACGTTTACCCTCGCACTTGCAAGAGCTCGGATGGGCACAAGGACACAACATTCGAATGCACGCTTGAGGTTCACAATCTGGGACCCTGAATCGGCTGTGTCCAGCCCGCTCACCTCCCTGTGACCGCGATTTACAACTTCCAACAACTCAACTCTACGAGTCAACAATCGCAAGATGGCCTCCCGTCGCCGCAGAGGCCAACCGTCACCTTCCCCACAAGAGGTCTTCTCAGAGTCGGACGAGGAGTATGTATCCGCAGGGGCCTCTGACGATGGACTCGAGCAAGACCTAGACCAACAAGAAGTGCAAGAACTCCTCTCCGACGAAGAACCAGCCGGTCCCTTATCCCCCGAGGAGCCCTCCTCACCACCCCTCTCCCCATCCCAACTCGCCGCCACACTGCCCCCCGACTTCCGCGAAATCTCCACACTCGCCTCCTGGACCGTCTCCAGCTCCAAACCCGGCTGCTCCGTTCCGCAGCTGCGCCACCCCTCGCCCAACCTCTTCTGGCAGTCCGACGGCCCGCAGCCACACTACCTCAACATCCACTTTTTCAAGCTCGTCCACATCGTCGGGCTGCGGCTGTACCTCGACTTCGAGCAGGACGAGAGCTACACCCCGACGCGCATCGTGCTGTTGGCGGGCAGTGGGATGAACGACCTCGTCGAGTGGGGCGAGATGCGGCTCGAGAATCCGCGCGGGTGGGTGTGGGCGGATTTCAGCGGGGTTGGGGACCCAGACGAAGATTCATCAGAGGAAGAAGGCGACGATGAAGACGCAAACATGCACGGGGTGGATATGCACGACGCCGGTGCTGCCGCTGAGCCCCGCTGGCAGGCCTTCCGCGACGCGCCGCCCGCAGACGACGTCTCTGACTTCGAGAACACGGCGCCCCGGACCGCGGGCGCTGCTGCACCGGCTGCTACACCCATCCCCAGACCCGCCAACAACGATACCCCCACAGACGACCCCCAACACCCAACTCACACCGCCGCAACCCAAAACCACACACCCTCCCTCCCCCGCCCGCACCCCCGCGCCCCCTTCGCCACGCTCTCCTCCAACGCCCCGCCGCTCCCGCGCCCGGCGCCGCCACCTAGGAAAGTCAACATGCCCACGCTGAGGTGCCACTTGGTGCAGGTCAAGATATTGGAAAATCACCAGAATGGAAAGGATACGCATCTCAGGGGGTTGCAGGTTTTCGCGCGGGATGGGGAAATGGGGGCAGGACGGGGACGGGAGGTTGTGAAGGTTGGTGTGGAGTCTGGGAAGGGGGGGAAGCAGGGTGGGAGGGGGAAATTGAGGGAGGTGGGTGGGTTGGTGGGGGGTGGATGGATGGAGGAGGGGGTATTGAGGTAGATTGGGGGGATGGAGGAGGGAGGGAGGGGGGTGGGGTGGGGTCGATGGAAGTAGGACAGGCGAGGAAGGAGTTGCCTAAGCTAAGCTGGCTATGCTGGAATATCTTACATGATTGTTTTACTGCTCTAGCATCTTTATAACAACTCTTTATTACATGGCTTTATCTCCTGTAGGCGCCTGTGCTACGTAAGAAGAAGCCCAGTTGGAGAGAACACGAACTCAAATAAAGCAAAGAGAGGGGGGGAAGGGGGGCAAGCCCAAGTACATCCAAGACGTTTGTTACTCTAGTCTGTGAATAACTGGGGAGAGTCATACGGTGGACTTTCGATTGCTAATACGTATAGGAAGGGGTATCTCGTAAAGCGGTAGATGGAAATATAGACTAGACTACTGCTAGTAGTAGAGTGGAAAGGAGTGTTGTAAGTAGCTTAGATAAATAGAGGAGGAAAGCAGTAGTAGATTAATATAGATAAAGAGGGAGGGGTTAGGAGGAGGTAGGAGGGGGCTGAGGGTTAGTGGGGTTAGGTGGGGTTTTTAGTTGTGTATGCACTGTATGAAGGGTTACGAAGCTTTTCTGATTGTTAACATGAATTACTTTGAAATATTTGTGTTTTTGGCAGCCTGAGATGCTCTTGTATTGCGTTTTATCGCGGCTTGTAAAAGCGGGTGAAGTGCTATATTTGGATGGAGGTAATGGGATCGTAGTGCTGGCACGGCGGGGGTGGTGCGGCACCCGCGACTGCAATGCTTCACAAGTGTTCTTGCCATCTAGCCCCACGGGAACTTCGTGCCCTCAACAACATCTTTACGTTTGACTTGACTGAAGCCTGCGTCACGACTTGATTTACGACTTGATTTTACGAAAAGTCCAAGCCCCCGGAGTTTGAGGTCTACAGCTGCCAATTAGGGAGCTCGGAGGAAAAGCATCCATGGGATGCATGCATCTTGCCTTTAAGCGGCATAGAGATGCGCCACCATGCATGTCAGATCCAGCCGCACCAGGTAAGGCTGAATTCCACTTACATATAGAACGAAGGCTGGGCCGCTTCGCCACCAAGGGGCTATCCTCTCAGTGCACAAGAAGACTCAAGTGCCTCATCCGCAATGGACCCGGCCTACCGTGTTCTAGACACAGCTCAATCCTCACACGAGTTGGTAACCCTCACGAAGTACGTCAACACCCATAGGAATGCAGGAATGAGATGATCTCATTGATTTCCGTAGCTCTAGGGTATCGGTGAACAGCAATGGCCACGGATTTTTGGATCCCCCGGATCAATCTGAGACGGGACGATTAAACCCTGACTCTCTCACTTCGAAACAGCAAGCGAGATCAGATAAATCTATCCTGACTAAGACGCGATACATCTTCAGCAAGCCGTTCGTCGAGTACCAAAGTCGCAAACGACGAAGTCGCTTCTACGGCTGGCAATGGGGTGTTGTAGCTGGGATCTGCGGCGGCATATTCGTGCTCCTTATGAACCTTACGTTCGTGATCATTGGCCTGACATCAAAATCGGGCTATCAAGAAGGAATTGCGACCCTCCTTTCAGGGGGCGAGGATCATATCTCAAGGGCGAACGCTGCTCTTCACGTCGTAGTCAACATCCTCAGCACCTTACTGCTGAGCGGGAGCAATTATGCGATGCAGGTGCTTTCTTCTCCGACCAGAACGGAGTGTATCAAAGCCCACCGGAAAGGCCACTGGCTTGAGATAGGCATACTGAGCCTCAGTAACGTCAGTAAGATTTCATCACGCAGGAGGACCCTCTGGCTCATACTAGGCCTCTCATCAATACCGTTACATCTATTGTGAGTCCTCCTGTCAGACCGTTGAATAATGAAGTTGACAAGAGCAGCTACAACGCAAGCATTTTCCGAGTGTTGTCTGACAACGAGTATCGCGGTAATATTATCCAATATAATGCCCCGGAGTGGCGATCACTTGACAATGCCACGACTTGGGACAGCATGACTCAAATATCAAAACTTTCGATGGAAAACATTAAGACGTCGTATGATAGAAATTCGACCAGCGAATTTGGTCATCTGTCTCTAAGCGTTGTAAGCATCAACTACGAGTTCAGCGCGACTACCCACGAGCTTGAAAATAGCCGTAACAGAAGTATCACCTTACCGTCTTTCCAGATGCCAGTGGAAGCAGACGACCACAATCTTCGAAATTGGATCGCGCAAGTCGATAGCACTGGTCGGGTCCCCGCTGCGGCATTGCGTAAAGATTGGCAGTCTGAGGGCAACGCGTTCGGAGCGATTGTGACGGTGAATCTAGAGGGCGGGTATGCCTTACGTGGTCGTCGAAACTGTAAGATACAGATGAGTCTCCCGTTCTTGATGATTGTTATACTGTGCAACGCTATCAAGATTATCTGTCTCATCTTGACGATTATGAAGAGCAACCTGGACACGGAACTGCCTTTGGTGACTGTAGGGGACGCTGTCGCGGCATTCTCGGAGCATCCAGATGTCCTTACACATGGCCATTGTACATACTCCGTGAAAGAGTATCTTTGGAAAGTTGGTCAAATAAAGCAAAAACAAGTCGACAAACAAGGCTATCACGCAGAAAGATTGATTAGGCGTCGCGAAGGGGTCTGGGAAACACGGGAAGTTCGGTATGCCTACGCTATCACTAAGTGGAAACGCGTGGTTTTAGTCATTGTGTAAGCCTGACCCACATCCCGCAAGATGAACACCAAGTGCCGTTAGGGGATCTTTGTCGATACTAGCTCTGGTTGAAATCTCTGTACTGGGTGGAAGATTCTCTCTTGCGGCTTGGGGAAGCGCCTCGACTGCTCGCTTCGCGACCGGACAGAGGCTTGACGGGAGTTCCACGTCACGACTGGCCTTCGTGGCCAACTCACCACAACTCGTTCTCTCGCTGATCTATCTATTTTACAACAACCTGTTCACTTCTATGGCTCTCGCTTACGAATGGGATCGCCTAGGCAGAGAGCGAAAAAGCCTACGTGTCACCAAGCCCCGAGGGCAACAACGCGAAACGTATTTCCTACAGCTCCCACTGAAATGGGGAATACCTGTCAACTTTGCAAGCGGCTTGCTACACTGGCTCGCCTCGCAAACTCTGTTCCTTGTCCGGCTGGACAGATATGACAACGACGGCGCGCTTAAAGTAGAATCTTCAGAAGCAGCATGCGGGTTCTCACTGCCAGCCTTGCTGGCCCTTGTCATAGTACTCGTCGTGCTATTTTCCCTTGTCTGTAGCTTAGGCTACATATGCTTCGATACGCATATCCCGTTTGCAGGATCTTGCAGCTGGGTCATCGGCGCAGCCTGTCACACAAATCAGGAAGAGACTACGCCATGGTTGGAGAAGGTCCAGTGGGGTGTAGTCTCTGAAGAAGAACGCGCTGGTGAGACGATAGGGCATTGCTCCTTTTCGGCACGACCCGTAAAGGCACCAAAGGACGGGAGAAAGTATGCGTGATCATCGACGTGTAGCGCACTGCAACACACTTCCCCGGCAGACGTTTACTCAGCCTCTGCTGTACGAGTTCCGAGCGAGCCTGGTGGTACCCAATCCATGATAAAAGTCAATCTGATAACGGACTTCGTCGCGACACTCGCCACGCACGACCCAATCAATCTGACAGCACACCACACCACACCACTTATTTCCCCTTCCTTAATAACCGCACAATGCCTCCAAAGACATGTCGTCACAGTACACATCCCAGCCCCAGCCCACAGTACCGCTGGTGGCTGTCCCTCCCCACAGGTTGTAGTTGTGGGGTAACTAATCTGGGTAAGTAGCATGCGTCGCTCGCAAGTTACTCTGTGCGACCTTCGGCACTCGAGCAGCAACTCCCGGCCAGCGGAACATATTGCGAGCCCTCGTCTTTGCCCAAATTCTTGCTTCTTGCTGCGGGGATTGGCTGTGGGCGAGGGCGCGTACCATGTGTATGGGAGGGATCCTCGGAAACTCAATCTGCGAGAGTCACAGGCGTCGGTATGTTGGCCCGGCACTGGCTAGCTTGACATCCAGAGGAAGAGATGATGGGGAGGTATATCAGGATGGAGATGGACAGCGGTCGTCCCCCGAAACAGTCAATCTCCTGGTCGTCTTCTGCTGGTATACATCTCTTCAACGAAGTATGTTCTGGAACACGCTTGCCACGGGCGCGCTGCTGGTGCAGTCGGCCGCCGCGCAGAACATGCTGCGCTTCGGGTGCTCGCAGCTCACCGTCGAGCGCGCGGATCCCCTCGTTGCACCTGGTGCCAACCCGGCGCCGCACACGCATCAGATCATCGGAGGAAACAGCTTCAACCTAACCGTAACTCGTCCCCTGTCATGCAGTAGCATCCAGGTCTAACGAGGCCACAGATGGAGCCCGCAAAATTCGACCCCCCGTCCAAGTCGACGTGCACTACATGCACGTACTCCGAAGTGAGCACCTACGATCGTGAGGGAGGTGGAGGGTCACTTACAAGAACCGCAGGACTTCAGCAACTACTGGACCGCCTCGCTGTACTTCAAGTCCCCCGAGAACGGCACTTTCCAGCGCGTCCCGCAGTTCGCAAACGTCGGCCTGCAGCAAGACGGCGGCATGACCGTGTACTACAGTATGCCCACCTCCCCGTGCCTCCACCTTTCTCACCCTCCCTTCTCCTTCCCCCCGAACCAAATCTAACACCCCCCAGTGCCCTACTCGGCGCAAAACGGCAAAATGACGGCCTTCAAGCCAGGCTTCCGCATGATCGCGGGCGACCCCATGCTCAAGAAGAACAGCAACAAAGCCTCCATCTGCCACCGCTGCCTCGGCAACGGTGAGGGCTTCGCGCCGTGCGACGCAAAGGACACGGCCGAGCTGCCGGCAAAGTTCTGCCCCAAGGGCATCCGCGCGACCGTCATCTTCCCCAGCTGCTGGGACGGGAAGAACTTGGATAGTCCGGTGCGTATAGACCCGAGGAGAGGCGGCGTATCGCGTGGCTGGGAAGACGAGGAGATGATGGGCGAGCCGAAGACGCATCTGTCGATTGGGGGGAAATAGGTAGTTCGCAGGCTGATGGGATGATTATTAGGACCACAAGAGCCACGTCGCGTACAGCAACAGCGGCGGGCTGGGCACTCCAAACTGCCCCTCCACACACCCCGTTCGCATCCCCCAGGTCATGTACGAAGTGGTGAGCCCGTCCCTCCCCGTACACACCATCCCTCCGCGCGAGCTGTGCTGACAACGGTACAGATGTGGGACACGGGCCGCTACAAGAACGACGCGTGGTACAAGAACGGCAAGCAGCCCTTCGTCTACAGCTTCGGCGACGGGTAAACCCCCCTTTTTCCTTGCCTCTTCCCCCAGTATGCATGCTAACGCACGCCGCAGCACCGGCTACGGGCAACACGGCGACTACCTCTTCGGCTGGAAAGACGACAGCCTGCAGAAAGCAATGGACGCGCTGCCCTCGGGCAAGTGCGCAAACGCAAACTGCAACGTGCTCAAGATCCAGAGCGCGGCGGATGCCATCAAGTGCAAGAAGGCGCAGCAGGTGCCTGAGGATGTGGGCGTGGGCGGCGGGTGGTTGAAGGAGTTGCCTGGGGGCGCGGCCGTGACGTATGCCGAGTGAGGTGGAGAGAAGGGGGGGGGTGGAAGCCATCGTTATGCTTACTTGCTTGCTTGCTTGCTATTCTAGGGTATCTAGCGCACGAGGATGTCTATCTCGTGTCGTGGTCTAAACCAGTCCAATCAGCCTCCCATTGCTTTTCCATCCCAGTGCTCGGGCGCGGACGTCCTTTGCGTCGGTCCCGCCCCGGCAGCCTCCCAACCGTCCGTTGAGGCAAGCACCGATATGATATCCGCAAATGAAACGCGCCCCAACCATCCATCAGCATCTGCCGGGCCGCCGATGAGGCAGTCCCGGCACGCCCGATCCGCCAGCGCACCTATTTCGCCTTCGCGGGGGCCGCCCACATGAGCTGTCCCTTCTTCGCGCCCTGCTCGACGTACTTGCACGTCGTGAAGGCCGTCCACAGGTCCGCCATGAAGTTGGTCCGCTGCTCGATGTACTTGTCGCCGAGCAGGCCGCGCACCGCCTCGGTGGCCTCTTCGGCGTGGTAGAAGGGGATTCTCCTGCAGGAAAGTCTGTCAGCTGGGTTCGGTTCGGTTCCCCTATCCGAGACAGATAAGGAACGGGATACAAACGTACGGGAACAGGTGGTGCACGACGTGGTACTCTATGATGCCGTGGAAGATGTGCCTGCCGATGAAGCCGAACTCGCGGTCGACGGTGGACATGGCGCCCTGGACGAAGGTCCAGTTGTCGGCATCGTAGTGCGGCGCCTTCTCGTGGGTGTGGTGCAGGTAGGTAATGGCGACTGTCAGCGGCTTGGGTTAGCGTCGGGCGGACCCTGGGTTTAGCGCGAGATAGGCGCAAGCGAGCGACACGACTTACCGATCCAATGGTTCATCCAGAGATACGGCAGCCCGTACATGAGCAGCGTGGTGCCCACGCCGAAGCTCCTGCTGACGGCGTACAAGGCGCCGAGGACGAGCAGCAGACCCAGGTCCGAGATGGCGACGAAGGGGGCCTCGGCGGCGGTGAAGATGGTGGCCCGCGGGTCGTAGTGCGATTGCTTGCGCCTGGGCACCGTGTCTCTCGAGCCCTCGACGAGACTCTTGTATCCCGCGCCGGCGTTGAGGAACATGTACATTGGCCAGCCGAAGACCTGGTGCACGACGAGCGAACCCAGGTTGAGGATCGGCGTATCCGCAGCAGTGTGGTCCACCAGCTTAGCGAAGAGCCCTAGCCCCTTGGCTTCTTTTGCCTCGAATTCTGCTTTCGTGTTGGGAACAAACACCGTGTCCTTTTCCATGTGATTGTGGTATCGGTGGTGCCTGGCGTGGCTGAACTTCCAGCTAAAAAACGGCACGAGCAGGATGGAGTGGAGGAACCACCCCATGGTCGCGTTGACGTTCAGGTACGGGGAAAAGGAGTCGTGGCCGCATTCGTGGGCGAGGATCCAGAGGCCTGTGAAGAACAGGCCCTGGACGAAGCTGTAGAGAAGCCAGAGGGGGGCGGTGACGGTCCATGGCGCGTCGAGCTTCGCGAGGTAGACCGCCGAGGTGAAAAGGAGCGAGAGGAAGACCAGATCGCGGGCCACGTAGGACAATGAGCGAACTAGGGAACGCTCAAAGCATTTCGACGGGATGGCATCCCTGAGAGTCTTGACGTCGGGGACGGCAGAGACCACAACAGGACCCGTCGGGGCGCGCACTTGGGTGGCAGTGATGGTCACACCCATGTTTTCGATTGCGGAGGAAAATGAGAGACTGAGGACTCCTGGACGACGCCGCCCTGCCCTCGACCTTTGTACGAATATTTTTTTCCCGCAAGGCGGTGAACGTGCATCAGGGTCCCACGAAGCACAGACGGAAAGTCAAGGGACCGGCAATCTGCTCCAACAATTCCAAACGCAGTACCCGCTTTGAGAAGCTGGGCATTACATCTGGGCGCCGATACATTCTCCATTCGAAGCGAGGCGCGGAGACGGCCTAGTCTGGAAGCATGGAACTGGTCAATGGCAATCAGGTACTCGGGGGCTGGACCCTTACGCGGCTCTCCCACGATCCACAATATCCACCCTGGCCATTGTGAAGTGCACGCCTGGATTCCCAATCCATGATTAAGCGAGAAAGACCGCCGCGCTATGGGGCATTCGCACACGGATGGGCTTCTATTATCCGTATATACGCGTCTACGGTGGAGTCTATGAGGACGTAAAGCACTGGTCCCAGCGCCCGCCGGTTCGGGTGAAACTCTGGCTCTCCACGAATTTGCTTAGTGTGCACCTTCCATACTTATCGCCACCACAAAACGCTAGCGATTGGACGCGATCATTGACAATGATGCGCACAAACTCATCTTTCGCCTTTTCGCAGGAGAGCTTCTCTACGTATATACGAGCTGCGAACGGTACCGTCCAGGCCGCCGAGTATCCCTTGGTGCTGTTGGTGCTCTCGACCGTCGAGTTGGAGAGAGGCTTGGTGTTATTATACAAGCCCAACGCAGCAAGAATGCTAGTCATGTCGTTGTCGTGGCTGAAGTCGGCGTATGCTTTGCGATGGAGCGGGAACGTTGCGGGATTCTTGTCGAGGGTGCTGTTGATGTTTCCTACAGCTTGTGCGGGTTTCTCAGTGAGCCTCGCGATAAGCTCGCTCACATAGCCGATTCCCTGTGTCGGCCCAAGCGGGTTGCCATTGCCGTAACCGTACCATTTGCCTAGACTCTCGTAATAGTCGTACTGTTGCCATTCCTCCTCGGTGAAGAGATGGCAGAAGTCCGAGATCTGGGCAGTCGGCGAAGCGAGGGTAGTGAAAGGGCACAGGTCCATCAGATAGATGATCTCGGTCGTGCTGAGATTCGTGCCCAGCTTGCCGTTGACGCGAGCTTGGATCGGAGGAACGAATTTGGCGAGCCAGAGGCCTTGCGCGTCGTGGCCAATCTCTGACAATGGGCCGTCCTCGAAGTTGGTGCAGATCTCGTGAGACAGCGTGTTGTTCACGCCCGCACCCTCGGGGATGCTGACATCAATGGCGCCTGTCTTGTCATGCGCAGCCTGAGCGTAGCCTTCCAGCCACTTGTTTGCCGATTCGACCACACGGGCCTGACCCGACGCGCGTACAAAAGGGGTCTTGCCTTTGAGGAAGTTCTTGTACCGCCGGTAGAAGTGGGCACCGGAGTTGACCATCTCCTGCCGGCCCGCATCCGTCAGCAGATCAGCGCCCAGATTGTATTTGTAGTCCTTCAGGAAGGCGAACTCGTCTGGGAACGCGGTGCTTGTGTCCTGTATCAAGCCAAGGGTCGCTCCGTACAGCAGCGTCTTGCTCATGGTGGGGTCGCGGCCACCATGGCGTGACAGAACCGAAGCAAAGCTCACATCGCAGTGCTTGGGAGGATCGACATCGATATCCGAGGGGACGGAGAACCAGAGCGAGTACTGGCCCCAGAAATGGCTCGTTTTGGGGCTGCAGCGGTAGCCATCGTCGATGGTGTCGCAGGATTTGTTGGCCGTGGGCGCAGCTGCGGACCTGGGGAGGGTCAACCAAGTGAACAAGAGCGCTGCAAAGAGACAGGGCATGCTACCAGAAGAAGCCATAGAGACCGAGCAACAGCAAAGCTAGGAGCGCTACAAGATGGAAAGCAGCACGCGGTAGGCGTATAGAGCTATGCTTGCGATACTTGAGCTCATCCCTCTCGGTTGTGGGCAGCAGCTCATATCGCTGCGATCGCCCTCCCTTTATTCTTTGCCACAGGTGGGCCATGGCACTCAACATGTAACTCGACATGGGCGGCGGCAGTTCAAGGTGAGATCGAACAGGGGCCGACAGGGACCTGCATGCTGGTAGCGGCCAAGGCTACCTCAGTAGCGATGTGCGCCGGCAGGCAATAACAAGGCAAGGGTAATGCACGTGGGGCGGAGATGAAGGCGACGAAGAGGATAGACGTCTTTGGTGAAGCGACGGGCGCATGAAAGCAATGTTGGAGGTGGGGTGCGAGAGGGACGACGAGTGAGGGTGGAAGGAGCCGCAGAGTCCCGGATCCGGATCGACTTCGCGGGCAGGTCTCTGGGCAATAGAGCCTCGTGGTCTAGGTATAGTATAGCGTAAAGCCTAGTGTAATCTATATAGGGTTAAAGCAGTCGAAGCCCAAGCTTGATAGGGTAAAGATATAGAGATTTAAAGTTAGCGCTAGAACAGAATTGGCTTAGGATAATACAAAAGATGGTGATTAAGTTCCAACTAAGCTATACCTAGATAGCTGGAAAGCCTGCCCTCTCCATAAACCGTCTGGAGTCGCTCGCAATGGGTCGTGGTTCACACCTCAGCTCCTCAACCATCGATGCTCTTTTGAACATCAGAGCATACATATCACTGCGGCACTCTCGCGCGGCGTACAGACGGCACCCTCAGTGGACAGCCGCAGCGTCAGCCCGAATTCCATTAACAGCGCCTTCGTACGCACCAACGGGAAGGTGAACACCAGCATTATAAACTTGTAGAGTAACCTAAGTTACTTTAGGATTAACTTTATATCTAAATAGTAAACGCCTTAGCTTGTATCCGGTCTTTATGTTCCCATGGAAGCTTGGCCTCACTGGAAACCAGTCGCTCTTCGCGCCTCGGCCCGCCTTTGATAACCGACGAGATGCTATGAGCAACAATGGGCCGATAGCGATAAGGCACCCCGGCGATAACTTCACAATCTCATACTGTTACCTACTTTATCGTTCCCATCTCCACTGGTGTCGCTTCACGGTCTCCGACAAAGAGCGAACGTTGGCTAAGCTTCGCCATCGAAAGCTTGCCGCACCTCCACCCTTTCCCCATTCGGGCATAAAGTGCGGCGATCATGCATGTGCTACGCGGGCCGTACTCTTCATGACGTTCGACATGGAACCTGCGCATAAGCCAGCGTCATACTCTTACCATATATATGTACTTATTCTCTGCTGTCGCATGCACAGCTTCCATATTTGAACGATGCGTGACCATGGAAAAAGCACCACCGACGAGCTCCAGCTTGCGGCCTTGGGCCACAAGGGCGAGCTCCAACGGAACTTCTCCTTCCTGTCCATGCTTGGGCTTGCTTTTGCCATTCTGAACTCTTGGACAGCTCTTTCCGCGTCACTATCCCTTGCCCTCCCAAGCGGCGGTTCGACCAGTGTCATATGGGGACTCATCACAGCAGGCATATGTAACTTGTGCCTGGCGGCATCACTTGCCGAGTTTCTTTCGGCTTACCCAACAGCCGGTGGACAGTAAGTCTCGCACAGAAGCGTTGTAGATGGTCAATTGACGCCTCAGATATCACTGGGTTGCCGTCATATCCTGGAGGAGCTATGTACCTCTCCTCTCGTGGATCACAGGCTGGATCAACGTCAGTGGATGGATTGCCCTAGTCGCCTCTGGAGGCCTGCTTGGATCGCAGATCATCATCGGTATCATCTCAATGTACTCTCCCACCTACGAACCGGAGCGCTGGCATCAGTTCCTCATTTATATCGGCTATACCTTGGCAGCCTTCTTGATCAATGCTTTCATGAACGTGAGTAATATCCCTACCAGCACTCAGTGCGCCGTATATGATCAGTGTGCGTAGTCTTACCGGGACGCATTCACTAACATCAGATTAGGACCTACTGCCTTACGTCAACAAGGGGGCAATCACGTGGTCTATACTCGGCTTTGTGGTGATTTCCATCACCGTCTTGGCCTGCGCGTCTCCCAATTATGCGTCGGGAGATTATGTGTTTCGGCAATTCGTAAACGAGACGGGTTGGCCTGATGGGATTGCATGGTTACTTGGTTTGTTGCAAGGTAAGTTCAGAGACGGTTTCCACAAATCTTTCCCATATTCCAGTCTCTGGTCAAAAACTTGGGTCCACTATGTTACTCCAGGGGAGCAACACAGTGCTCAAACTAGTGATTTAGTCCACATTTGGTTCCCATTGTCACCGTGATTAGGGAACCCTTACTAACATATGTAGGTGGACTCGGCTTGACCGGATACGACGCCGTTGCACACATGATCGAGGAGATTCCCAACGCTTCGGTCGAAGGCCCGAAGATTATGATCTACTGCGTGGCTATTGGGACATTCACCGGTTTCATCTTCTTGACCTGCCTGTTATTCGTTTCTGGCGGCAATACGGAAGAAATCATTGCATCTCCTCTCGGGCCCCTTCTCTACATCATACACAACGCCACCCAGAGCCGCGCAGGCTCCGTATGTCTCCTCATGTTTCCTTTAGTCTGCCTCCTGTTTGCTACAACAGCCATCATGACGACATCGTCGCGTATGGCCTACGCTTTTGCACGCGACGGCGGACTGCCGTTTTCGCCCTTTTTCGCAAAGGTCCACAAGCGACTGGGCCAACCACTAAACTCGCTGATCTTGACCACTGCTTTGACGGTCATCTTTGGTTGCATTTTTCTGGGCTCAAGCAGCGCCTTCAATGCCATCATCTCCGCGTCTGTAGTTGCGCTCGGAGTTAGCTACGCCATACCTGTCGCCATCAACTGTTTGAGAGGAAGGAAAATGCTTCCGCCGAGAGCTTTCACTCTTCCGAGTTGGTTCGCATGGCCCGCCAACCTACTCGGCATAGCTTATGTCATTGTCACAACCGTCCTCTTTGTCTTCCCGCCGGAATTACCAGTGACAGGTAGCAACATGAGTAAGTTTCGCCGGAGCTGCGAAGGGGATAAATGGGCAGCTGACCCCGCACAGACTACTGCATCGTCGCATTCGCCGTCATCGTTAGCATCAGCACCGTCCAGTGGTTTGTTGACGGGCGGAAGAACTTTACCGGACCGCGGACTGAGATGGGAATTGAAGCGCTCGAAGTTGCGCAATCAGAGCAGCCGCATGATTTGCACAGTGCCACCGATGACAAAAAGTACGATGCTGAACTGCGAGTATAGTCAGATGGTGCGGCATCCGATGGACATTGTTTTCGAAGCCTGCGTACGACCGACCCATTGTACTTTGGTACTTGACACGCCATAGCAAAAATCTTGGATTTTGACCACTCGAGCGTTCCCACTACTGAGCGACAATTTTGGCAACATGTGACGTCAAAGCTCGATAAATTACCTACTCCGTAACGCAAGTTTTTGTGAAGCTGGACTTCGCTCCCGTTTGGGTAATCTGGAAGCCGTAAACAAGCACACCCCTCGCAAACACCCCACAAGGCTGATGTTGAAACGAAATTACGAACGGACTCCTGCGAAGCCATTTGCGCAAACCAACCTGCGCCCCAAAACCCTCCGACGTCAAGCACGAGCTGTGCTCGTACAGATCCCTGGCGTTTCGTGACTGTGCTGTTCCTTTTCGCGTCGCGCAGCTGTGAAGGCGGCCCCCACCTCGCGTCTGGACTCTCACTATCCACCATGCTGCACTCGCGAGAGAAGCAATGCATCACGGTAGCAAAATCTAGACCTTCCGCTCCTCGTATCGGACCTCCGACTGCTAGAGCATCGTCATTCGTTCTGTTTCCCACACAGGGAAGCGGAAACAGGCTTGGTGTAAGGCTGATGAGGTGAGCGTAACCAACTATACGGACTTCCGTCGCCTAGCAAATCCTTGCACGTCCATCAGCGCGCGCGCTGATTGGACGTTCTCGCTCTCTGCTCTGGATGGTGAGGGAGAAGCGTGGACGCAGGGAGCGTGCGTGACGGAGTTTTCGACATCACGGCTACGGAGAAAGTTGGTGTGTGTGGTGAGGAGAATTTAGCATCGCGGCCGTGCGAAGGGCTGTGCCGCATTCAGATGGTATAGATACTGTTGCGACAGCCGTTTGCTGCCGGCAGGAAATTTGATTCAAACGACAAGGACTTTCATAGATTTCGGAGGATTTCTTGCGCGCTGCTGCTGGTGCATCGGGTGCGTGCTTCTCTACTAGGTCACAGCTTGGAAGTTCATCGCTAACTACTGGTCGCGTAGCTTTCTTTACATTCACTCATTCCCATCGGTCGTTACCTCCTGGAGAGACGGTCACTACCCACATCAAGAGTTCGATTCTTTTCATCACAAACAACATCAAATTACCAAAATGCCACGCCTCAACACCTGGATTAAAACCCGGGTCCTTACCCTCATTAAGCCCCGGCATCACAAGAAGCTCAGCACCAAAGACATCAACATCAGCAAGCCTATCCCCTCCTCCCTACAACACACCGGCTGGTCCCCCGTCATGCGCTCTCCACCCCAACCCTGCTCCCGCTGGTCCGTCTCCGCTGAAGACCTCCTCCTCGGCTCGCACTCCCCCTCCCCTTCCGGTTCCAGCACCCCCTCCCTCACACACTCCCGCGAGTCCTCAGACGCCTCCGGCATCACCATCGTCGTGCACTCTCCGCCGCCCTCGACGCCCCCGCCAAACTACTTCCCGGAGGAACTCCCGCTGCCCACGCGCAGCCACTGGGTCGAGGCGTCCCCTGTGAGGACCATCATCCTGCCCGCGAGCCCGCCGGTGGAGACGCTGCTCTTCTCCGAGACGCCGAGCCCGACGAGCTACTTCAAGAGCGCGTTCGAGTTCGACATCAAGGACTTGATGTGCGCAGATAGCGTGCTAAGCGAGGCGGACAGCACCGACATGCAGCGGATGAGTGTGGTGGAGAAGAGGAGGCTTACAAGAAGGATGAGCCTGGGCATTGATGGCTTGAGGCCGAGTTGCTGGGAATACAACCGGATCTAGGTGTCCAGAGGGGACAAGTTGACGACTTGGCCTGCGGGCCCGACTTGCTGCTTTGAGCGCGGCGTACATTCTTTTTCTCGCACTCGATTGGACTGAAGCGTTTTTGGATTTTGTTTTCTGCATGGTGCGCATGCATTGGGTTGCATTGGGCTGGGCTGGGCGCTGCATTGGTATACCCTCACTCTCTTTTCTTCTTGCTTTTTGCTATTTCTCGGTCGCTCACTACGTTCTTGTCACTCCTTTACGACTTTTCCGACTTTTCGACGTTTTCTTTTTTACACTTATCTTCTTCTTGTCGCTCTTTTTCTATCTATACCTCTTTTTTTCCTTACACTCCTTTTTTCTACGAAGTTACATGGGTCTGGATTCATGGATGGATTTGAGACATTCCATCTCTTTGTATATATCACTACTTTTTCTCCTTCCTCTGTCGATACCTTATAGACCTAGACTTGCATTTCAATCACATTCTACACACATCATCCACCCCTCACTCATCATACGTATAGCACAGCGTGTCCCCCTCGGTATCCAGCAAATCCTTCAGCGTCGCACTCCCCGCCAACGGCCCCATATCAACCGTAAAATCCAACGTCACATTGACCCCCGCGTAGTCAAACGGCATCACCGGCCCCCCAACCTCATTTAACCTACACGCGAGATCCTGCTGCTGCCACTTCCAAAGAACATGATCGAGGTTCCCATGGTGCAAGTAGAACAGCGGATCCGCGGGGCTATTCGCCGCATTCCCCAGCTGCCCCAGCACGCCGCCGACGCCAAAGTGCCCGCTGCCGTGGATGTTTGTCGCCGCGAACGACGGCGTCCCCTCGACTGCGCGCGCAAACGACGTGTAGTCCGGCTGCGCCAGCACGTGGGCCACCAGCGCGGGGTCCGCGAAGGAATTCATGATCCAAGGGATGAAGTCGCGGCGGAGGCAGTCGCGCGTGGGGATGTTGACGTAGAACGCGGGCGCCGCGAAGGGGCCATCGGCGACGCAGCCGCCGCCTGTACCGCCTGTGATGTTCAGCGGGTTTTGCTCTGGCGTGGGCGCGACGAAGAGGCCGTTGCCGCCGAAGCCTGTGGCGGGGTCGAATATGGCGGTCGAGAAGGGCGCGGTGGAGGAGGGATCTGTCGGATCGGCGTCGAGAGACCAGTCCCAGTAGGGCTGGGCGCCGGTGTAGGCACAGGTCTCGCGGAGGGCTTTTTCGAAGGTCGCGACGAAGTAGCGGTGCCAGAGGATGAAGTGGCCGACCCAGTGGATGGAGGGGGTTTGGGCGGAGTGGACGGCTTGGTGGTCATCGAAGTGGTTCAGGGCGCCGGGGAGGTTGGTGATCGCGGGCTGGGTGGTGAGGCAGAGGACGGCGTCGATGTAGGCTTTTTTCTGGGGATTGGAAAGTTGGCGCCTGGGTGGGTGGTGTCAGTGGTGGGTTCATGCTGATGGAGGGGTTGAAACGGACCATTCTTGTCGTATAGGGGGGTTGTTACAGCTGGCGGCAGGTACGGTCACTGGGTCAATGAAGGGCGCACCGAATGTAGACTGGACGTTCGTCAGTACGGCCAAAGAGCCAAGGAGGTTCTTGAAATGCATATTGACGCAATAGATGAGCCGGAGGAATGTTGGATCTGCAGTGTGATACAAACAGCAGCGGGTAATTGTTTGAAACAAATCGACAGGTCTGTCTACTTATGTACCGGGAAGAGCCAGATCCCCAGCTACTCCAATAACACGATCGTCGCCGTCCACACCATTGAGGCTCTACAGATCTCGGTGCATGGGAGCCATGGAGGCGCCGCTCTCTCGGAATTTCCAGAAATGCAGTGGGATGGATAGGGACACGAGACTGGTTCCAGAAGTGCCGTGTGGCGAGGTGCAGGGCAGCAGCATTGGTCGGTGTATGCTAGCCCGGAGTGAGGCTACTCTGGGGCTTTTCTCAAGGCCCTGAAAGGCCCGGGAATACCATACCATAGGTACGCACGTGGCTGCGCTAATGGTGACATGCGACTATTTAACGGTCGACGCCACACTTGAGTGGTGGATGACGATCCCTAAAAGAAACCGCCCTCGGCGAGGGCACCATATGGAGATCGGTTACGCTGTACACTGGTGCCGCGGATCTCTTGTTCGAGGTCAGATGTTATCGCGCCTCCCCCTCTTTTCGTCGTCTTGTTAACCGGCTGTCCATTGTGGTCTGGTTCCCTCGACACACTAAAATAATCCGTGGTGGTGACGAGAAACGTTCCGCGCAGCAATCGAACTCTAGGGCTGTCTTCTCATTCCATTTCGACTCTCAAAGCCGGTAGTGGGGGGGGGGGGGGGGGGGGGGGGGGGTGAGCTCGGTGCCGGCACCCGGGACAGAGGCTCGAGATTCATTATCATGCAAGGTCGACGGTAGCGGCCACGACACTGGAACCGAGCCTATCAAACACGCCACCGCATTCAGCACCTGGCCGCCCATTGGCCTCGACTGTCCCTACACTCGAGATCGCGATCGAAATAGGACCAGTTCCCCGCTCCCGGTTGCATCTTGTGTTGTTGGGCACCGTGGCAGCCTTGTGTAACATCGACAACCGACGAAAATGCACCTTGACAGCTGACACTAATGCCATCGAAAAAGGGGACTAGGAGATCAACTTTCCGTCACACGAAAACCACCTGATGGGTACGTTAGGGCCACCGGAAGATTGGGTTCATCCATCTTTCAACGGTGTGTGATTCCACGAGTGAAGTCGTATTGGACGACATCGATGTTGCTCTTGCAGATGCCGGCTGTTGCCCGCCTATTCATATCACGACCTTTGTATTTAGATTGCATTCCAAGAGCGCGAAAACATGGTCCCAATGAAACAAATTCCACAGGAAGACTCACAGATTTCCAGTGTACTCACTGTCGACCAGCCGTTCTCAAGCTGGTTTCTACCGCGAATTCGACATTTCATTGATGGAACAGCCGGATGCAGGCATGGTTGCCGTTTGCAAAGCGAGATGCAGCTTTGCCGCCGCAGCCGACCGGCTTCCACCCTAGAACAGCTACATAAAGGTATATGTCTCTACAACCACCAGCTTCTAGCCTATCCAGACGCAGTACCTGCATCATATAGACTGGATGTCTCGCCACCTTTGTTGTGTTGCCATGGAAAAGTCTAGGGTGCCATCATGTTCGGCCTGTATCTTGACAATGAGTGAAGTCTGGCAGAAGAGGAGGCCGAAATGTCCTTAAGTGGATGAGATGGCCCATGGTTACTCCATCAGTACAAACTTGCGCAATAGTTTTAGCAAATCCTGCTTCGTATAATACTGGTCGGGGATGGCCGGCTATATCAGTGCGGGTAACCATTCTCGCCAGCCTATGTTTTTGATCATCACTGGGATTCTTCTGCTCCTGTCAACGACTGCCGTGGCCCTCAGGTATGTTATAGTTCCGTGAACGCTGCCTTTCCTAATTGTTGTTCAGATTCTGGTGTCGCTATGTGCACACCAGATATGTTGGTCTAGATGATTGGTCTATGCTGTGTGCTCTTGTGGTCGCCATTGGGGTGGGTATTCAGAATGTGGTTCACATCTCCTGGGGTACTGGGTAAGCTATATAAATGACCTTGTCCAGAATAATCACGGTTGACGAAGACAGTCGTCACGGATCGGATCTCGATTTGCTCGTGATTCTGGAGCCCACGCTGAAGCATTGGTACGCGTACCAGATGGTGTGTACGATACTCCCCGGTACAAAGTCGCCATGTCTTAGACATGGACACTTTGTACATAAATAAACCCACTTTTGTGACTCAGCTGACTTTGTACCCGCGAGTACAGACCCGTGGTCACTATTTTTCGTGAAAGCGAGCATCCTCGCGCTGTACCACCGCATTTTCACAAAGACCAAGTTCCGTCGCCTGGTCTACGCCGTAGGAGCTTTCGTGGCTACATATACCATCATTGTATTCTTTGTTAATGCGCGTTTCCATCATCTTTCTTTCTAAGAGTCTGGCGACACTGACACCGCCAGGCCTTTGAATGTCCCAAAAGTCCTCCACAAGCATGGTCACCGAAGTTCCCTACGGGATGCAACAACCTCCCCGCGACTTACTTCTCGACCGCCTCGGTAAACATCCTGACCGACATCGTGATCCTCCTGATGCCACTCCGCGCGTTCTGGCAGCTCCAGCTACACCCCAGAAAGCGATGTAGGCCGCTCCTTACCCACTGCACATCACCAACCCCACGCTGACCACCTCAGGGGCCCTCATCGGCGTCTTCCTCGTTGGTGGCATCGCAGTTCTCGCCTCCATAGTCCGCCTCTACGCCCTCTACGTCTACACATACACCCAAGACGTTGCTTACGACGCCATCTTCATCCTGCTGCTCTCCCAGATCGAAGTCAACGTCGCCATCATCTCCGCGTCTGCGCCCGCCCTCAGACCCTTCTTCAAAAAGGCCTTCAAAAACACTTCGATGAGCCGCTCCCAGCAGTCCGGCACCGGGAGCGGTAGTGGGGCGGGGAGCGAGCCCCGTTCGCGCACGCAGTCCACTGGCCAGAGTGGGGTGTCTTCGTCTGATGGAGCGAAAGAGATGGGGACTTTGCCGTCGTACGCGAATCATACCTACGGAACGAGGTGCGGGACTAGCGTGGAGAGTAATGCAAGTCAGAATTCGATGCTGCGAGCGGGTGAGGGCAACGGCATTAGGAAGACGGTAGAGATGAGGATGGATGTTGAGCGGATGCATCAGATGCAGGGCAGTGATGTTTAGGGAGAAAGGGAAGACGACGCGGATGGTGGTTCGCCATGCAGAGAAAGCGCATTATTAACACAAAGACCAAGAGATCACCTCAAACTCATGCGTCATCTACATTCGTTACAGCACACAGTTCACTCCTTCTTCGCGAGCACTTCGGCAACACGACAGCTTTCTCTGTATACCATACCCGTCACACGATGCCCCAAAGTCGTTGTACTCACAGTACCATAATAGGCAATCCAACAGCAAACCCCTTTCACAACGCTTTGTCAACCCACGCGCCTCCAGCCAACCCCAAGCACCGTCTAAGCCCGCCAATTCGGGTCCTCAGCCTGCAAGTCCCTCGCAATAGCCTCATCATCCGCAGTCTCGTGGTCCAGCCCAATACGCGCCTCGGCCCCATCAAGCGCAATAGCACCCTGCGCGCGAGGAGTCATGCAGCAAGAGTAAAACACGCCCGCCCACAGGAACACCCTACCACCGTCAGCCAGCCACACACGCACTCACAAACCACTCCCGAACACACTCACCAGTTAAACAAATGCAGCCACAGAATCATACCCTGCCACTTATTCACCTTGACGCACCGCAGCCACAGCCCTGTCTCCCCCGGCCGCTTCTCATCGCACTTCCCATCGCTGTTCACAGCATCCAGTACGAAGCCCACAAACGCGAGCCCGAATGCACACAAGAGCTTGCACAGCTGGTACTTGACGTACGTGTCCTTTGTCAGGGCGCCGTCGCGCGCGCGGCGCTGCTCCCGGAGCACGAGGAAGGTGGTGCTGCAGGAGGTTAGGAGGAGCGGGTAGAGCAGGCCGAGGGTGAAGGGCTTGTGGTTGTGGGGGATGGCGGCGGCGAGGAGGGTGGCGAGGAGGGTGAGGGCGACGATGGAGAGTTGGGCGTTTTGGATGGCTTTGAGACGGGGGGAGGCGGAGTGGGGGAGGTTGAAGAAGATCATGTTTGCGGGGGGTGAGAGGTTGGTTCAGTGCTGGGATGGTGCACGACGATGGTGGTTATAGATTGAGGTGTTGACGCTAGCGTTCACCGGTCGAACCTCAGGCATCAAAATAGGATGCTTACCCTTGTTGGTCATGTCCAGTTCTGGAGAAGTCAATACTTGACTCGTAACGATGCTGCCGGCGGCTATTATGATTGGTAGTGGTGCCTAGAATCCAGGCACGCGATACCGAAATCATGTCACTGCAGCGTTACGTCCGTAAAGGCTTCCTAGCTCCGGAAACGAGATCATGGTTGAGGCCCAGAGCTTGGAGTTGTTAGAAGCCCCACTGGGATGCTGAAGGGTGGGGTCCAATACCGCCATGCAGATGTACCCCTCAGCAATATCAGCACCTCATCGTTCGCCTTCCGTACAGGTCCATCATCAGTACCTCTACTTCCATACCCATGTTTCAAGAATCCGGGATAAGAACGTAGAACCTCCGTTTTAGGATCGGGTCTTCAAAGCGTCAGACTTGTATTAGGTACAACATCACCCTTTCTCTGAGCTGCCCCATTGGCCTTTTTCTTAAAGTATTTATGGTTGGCTGCAACTGATGTGCAGCTCCTGACAATGAAAGGCGTTTAGGCCACGTGAAGAGCAAGTTTCTGTTAGGCGTTGCGATTTTGTGACATAGGCAGCCGAGCGCATGGAGTTCTCGTAAGCCGTGCTGGCGTTAGTCAAGTTAACAGTAATATTATTGAGGGAACGAAAACAGGAAATACTATACATAATACGAAAGGAAGTAATGTATTCAACATACGCGTCTGCACTTTGTGGCAGCGTAGGTTTCGCATCAAGCCCCCGAGAGAAAAACGCCGCGAAACATGCAGACCCTCCACTCACGACATCGACCCCTTCTCCGGCCTCCTCGGCTGCGCCAAAGCCCACAACTCCCTCGGCCGCCCGCCAGCATCGCAGCTCGCAAACTTCCACCACGCCCAATGCCACGCCCCCGCGAGATTCACCAATCCCCAGCGCACCGGCGCCGGCATCGGCGGCCACGACGCCCACATGCCCTCCTCATACGTAACGTCGTGGTTCAGCAGGAAAAACGGCACCACGTCCGCGGTCCCCGCCTTGGACACGGTCTTCTTCCCCCACGCCTTGAACACCGCGGCTGCGTCTTCCGCCTTGTGCGCTTCGGGGAGGTCAGCGAACGAGGCGATGGTCTCGATTTCGTGGTGGAAGTGGTAGTTGAAGGGCTCCTGAAAACTCTGCATGATCTTCTGCAGCTCCTCTCCATCGAAGTCGTACGGTTCGCCCAGCGTATTCAGATACTCGCCGAACCGCGTCAGCCCCGCGAGAAACGCCTCGTGCTCCTTGTGCGTCTCGGCGAATAGGTCCTTGCGCCCCAGCGCGTCTTCCACGCTGGGGAAGAGTTCTGTTTCTTCCGAGTCGTGGTGGGACTGCACGAATTTGCACCACGCGAGGGCGTACCCGATGAAGTCGTTTTTGTCCTCGTGCGAGATGAGGGGTGCTTGGTGGTAGATGGAGTTGTAGCCGCGGAGGATGGAGTTGTGGATGTGCGCCATGTGTGTTGCGCCCACGGTGAAGACATCCGTCTTTTTGGTTTTATATTGTGGTGTTTTGATTAATAGACAGGGGCCGTCTGCCCACTGGGCTGATGGAGATGGAGTCATATCGGAGGGCGCACGTGAGAGGAGGAAGGCAGTGAGGAGGACTTGAAGGGCGAAAAAGAGGGCGGTTGAGTAACTGGACATTGTCTAAAGAGTACTTAGGGATCCATGAGGAAATATGCTGATGTATGAGTGTGGGTTGGAGACTGCGCGAGTGTGGTGTGATGGTTGTGGTGGGCTGACTATGGTGCTTTCCAACGTCTGAGCGCTGATTGGGCGCCTTGCGGAACGCGACTCGTTAGTAGCTAGGACATCTCTCGTTCAAACACGATACTTCGTTCTTCCTCAGGCCTAAATGCCACTGGCAATGTCTTCTCACCGGAAGCGCTGACAGAGCACCAGGGATCGTCGGGTAGACCACGTCGTTTCCGTCCTCGTGTGTTAGGAAGTCTTCAGACGAGACAGATCTGTGGGTGGGTGGTGTTATGTGTCGTGTGGAGAGGAGTGGGTGAAATGTGATGAAGGAAAGAGCTAAGCTAGAAAGGATGTATGTAGGATAACAGACGGAGTGGAGTTGGGTATGTGGAGGTCCACGTCTTCGATGCAGTGGTTAGTCAAGGGGAAATGTTCGAGTCTGTTCGTATGCGTGGTGAGCTTTAGTGGTGAGGGGAAGGTGGAGGCATAAGAGGGGAGGGGAGTAGTGGTGTCGACTTTGGCGGTTCAGGGTGGGTAGGCGGGATGCGTCTCAACTAAGAATACGGGCTAGTCTACGGTGTACGTCAAAAGGGTAGCTCGCCGAGCATTCTTGATAGGAGAATCTTTATCAATCATGTAGGAGAGCGTCAGCAACGAACCACGATACCACCTTGTGAGAGCGACAAAACGACTTGCTAGCCTGGAAAGGTCAAGTCAATAATACATTTGTGGGGTATGGGAGAAGTATGGGTGCATGTCCGATGCGGATACGGACTTCGCAACGGGCGCCACCCGCATTTGTATAGCTCGGCTGCCGCAGCGACCGAACGCGAACGGCAGGCCTGAGCGATTGTAAATCAGTAAAACTCGCGCAGTGCGTACGCGTAAACGCCGCCTGTCTTCTGCGGAGCGGTGTTAGTCTGCGTGCCTCTGGATTACGGATCAATGTTTCCCATCAGGAAACTGTACGTCTAGCAGCCATCAGCCGTTACCCAGCTTGTGGGACAGATGCGAGGCAGTGTACTAGAGGCTGAATTATGTGGGTGGGAGGTGTCTAGCCTACCATTCCACGCAACATGCCGTGTCAGCGGTGTGGATTCCCCAACTCGGCCAGGCGTTTGGTGATATCCCGCAGTTCCTTCTCTAGATTAAACGCCGAGCTGTCCGAAGCTTCCTTTTCGAGTTTAATGGCCTGCTCAAAAAAGGTCTTGGCTTCTTTTACTTGTTGAACACCTTCGGCGCGCTTCGTGGACATCTCGGTGGGGTCTACCTCAACGTCTTGTTCATCGCTGTCTGAACCGTAGTCAGACTCGTCGTCTGGCTCCAGAGTTACTGTTTTGCCCAGCAACAGGTCACTGACCCATAAGCCAACATGCCCTCTGAGGACGAGCAATTGCGCGCTTTTGTCGTAAGGGGGCGATTGCACGAGCTCTTCCAGTCTTCGACATATCTCGCGCGCACCAGCCAGTTCCTCATGTTGTATCCTAGCTTCCTGAGTACGTTTGCCTTCTGGGGTTGTGGTGTCGTCTGCGTCTAGGGCCATACTGGCATCAAATGAACGTCGAACTGCGCGCTTGAGCTGTCGACGTGTACGTCTGCTCCTCTCGAGCACTTGCATGATCCAAACAGAGAACAGGGGTGGGTAGAAAGTAGTAGCGTCGATTGCATGGGGTTGGAAGTTGCGGACGGGGTATTGAAGAATCAGGCGCTCGTAGTAATCTTTCGCAAGTTGGAAGCCTTCTTCCGAATACAGATAGTCGTCGCTGAGCGGTCCGTCTTGCTCCCCTTCCCCGAAGATAGCATCCCCAGATTTTCGACGTAGTAGCAATTCAGCGCCCAGACCCCACAGGCCATTGTATCGCGGCTCAATGCGGGTGCCGTGGGCCTGAGTCCGCAAGATCATGCCCCATGCTCTTGATGCGCGCTGGTAATCTCCCTCCAGCAGACAGCGGTGCATGACGGTCGTCAAGACATTGAGATGAGAAGTCCTCAGCGCAGGCGTGACGGCCTTGGAGGCCACTGAGCCATCTTTGGACGAGGCAGCGTGGGCATAGAGGGCGGGACTGAGGCCAGCAAGCTCCTGTTGGACACGGGCGGAAGTGAACTTTGGTCGCGGCTCCCTCAGTGGAGCATGCGGAAATGGCGGTGCAGGGACGGGGAAGGCATCATCAGCAGAGAGGCCTGCGACACGACGCTGTTCTCTTTCCCAACGGTTGTATAGGGGAGCCGACTGGACGTCTGGTTGCGGGTGGTCGGTCGCGTCATCGGGCGATTTGTCTTGGGGCGATGCTCCGTCATGATTGCGGTTTCGCGACAAGTTTGTTTGCTGGGCGGGCCGCAGCGGCGTAGCAAAATGGTGCATGGCAAGGTTTGGGCGGGCTGGGCAGGGCAGCAGGGCAGCAAAGGGCGCAGCGGTACTGGATTGCAAAGCAGGCTCGGCGTGCTTCTCTCAGCTGGCGCGACGGCCAGCGCATGCGCATGCGCCGTTTGCAATCACCATTTGCCTGGTACAGCAACTGTCGAGTTCGCACAGTCGGCGGCTGCACAGGCGACTTTTCTCCGCTGAGTCCGCTCTCGTGACTGGAGCCGGGTGGCTTGGCGGGACGTGCCTGCCGCACCTGCATACAATACATCACTGAATCTGGGGAGCCTCACAGGCGCCACGCCACTCCTCCTCTCCCGTCCCACCGCCCCTCTCCCCTCTCCCCTCCCCCCTCCCACGCCGCCAGCTCGTGCCTGGCTGGCCTCCGACTATGGGCCAGAGCAGCTCGCGTGATGCGCAACATCAGCCGCCCCCGCCGCCGACGCGCTCGAGGGCCCGCCCAGCATCATGGGGGCCTTCCATGTCCATCGCTGCGAATCCCAGCGACGCGGCCCCAGACACGGTGCAGCGCGCCCGCCCCTACTCGTCGCGCCCGCTCTCGCAGCGCCTGAACCCGCTGCACATGCTGTCCACCCACCGTGAGCATGACGACGCCGTAGCCAGCCCACTCGGCGGCCTGCAGCGCCGTCCCTCGCGCATGTCGAGGGCCCGCTCCTCGCTCAGCTCGATCCCGAGCCTCCTCCACCGACGCATGTCCAGCAGATCCAGAGACGGTGAATCCGCACCATCCACGCCTTCCGAACGACCCGCGCCCACGCCGCAAATCGAGCGCCTGCGACACCGGCACACCACGAGCACCGGATACGAGCGCAGCCCGTACCTGCCTAGAGTCCAAGTCCCTCCGGAGCTGGACCTCGGCTTTGAAGAGCTCTCGGGCACCACGAGCAACGTATCTTCCAACTCGCCGTTGCCGCGGCTGAGTGCGGCCAGACGAGATGGGAGAGCCTCGTCCATGCTGCCGTCTTTCAGAACCGACAGGGGCCTCAGGAACATGACGAACTCGCTACGCCGCCGAAGGTCGCCCATACGAAGAGAGGAGGACCAGGCAGCCATGCTATCGCGGCTGTTGTCTGTCGCGGCAGCAGCCACGGCAGCCTCGCTGATGGGTGACGACCACCGAGCCGTGTCTGAAGCTCGGAACGTTGCGGGCGATGGCGAAGACGGCACGTTTGACAGTTTCCTACAGGCGCTGCAGAACGGGAGGATTGCCTCAGCCTTGAGACAGAGTGGCAACAGCAATGGGAACGAGGAGGGCACAGATACCCCGGGTGGGAACGCTCAGCCGCTGAACTTCTTCAGGATGTTCAGGTTCGGGACGTCACACGGAAACGAGCAATCAGACGCGGATACGGCGGACCGAGACGGCCGGGCTGAGAATAACGGCGAAGACGAGGAAGGAGATGGCAGGATGGTGCCCATCATCATCGTTGGTATTAGGTCTATCAACCCGGGCAGTGGCACCGAGCGCGACGACAACATCCCACCCTTCCTCGACGCCTTGTCTAGTTTTCCCACGCCTGCCACGTCGCCTGGAGAAGAACCTATGGAAGGCTGGACCCGCCAACCCCCCAACACTACGAGGTTTAGCCACCGGCGTAGGGCATCTATGGGCGGCATGAACAACTTTTCGTCCAGCTATGACAACCAGAGATACCGCTCGGCGCGGCCCAGCCCGTGGTCCACTGTGAGCGACTCCCCGGCTGGTCCTCTTCCACCTCCTTCAACACCAGCGAGCGCCGGGCTGTCCGCTGTCTCCTCCGGAGCAACTACTCCAACATTCACGGCTTCACCTCCTTCCCCAGCTATTCCATCCTCTGCATCGTCCCGTCGCGGAAGCTTTATTCGTCGTCCGACAGCATCAGGCTTAGGGCCAACTACAGAAGAACCGACAGTCCACCGTCGCACTCCTCGCCAGCGTCGACTGAGTGAGTCCGACTTCACCCGATTTGGGTCCGGCTCGTCCCGTCGGAATGGCGTTGTCGAACCAGACAACAACCCTGGAGAGGGCTCGAGAAGCTGGATCATATACGTGCTCGGTGGCAGCTATCCCGAAAACCACCCTATTCTCACCACACCCAGCCTCTTCACAGACTCGCCCACCTACGAAGACATGCTTCTGCTTTCCACTTTGTTAGGACCTGCGAAACCACCCGTAGCAAGTGAAGAGGATGTTGCTGCGGCACCAGGACTTCATGTAATACGAACGCACGATAATGGAAGGTTGGTCGCGGAGGCTGAGGGAGGACTCATTCATACCGACCTGATGGCAGAGGCGCGCTGCTTAGTCTGCCTGTGTGAATTCGAGGCCGAGGAGGAAGCTCGAAAGCTCGTCAAGTGCGGGCACCTGTTCCACAGGACTTGCATCGATCAGGTCAGTTTTCTACTCGGGTACAATGGAATGTCGCTAACATGACCCAGTGGTTGATCACCGGCCGCAACTCGTGTCCTCTCTGCAGAGCTCCCGGTGTCGAGGAGAAGCCTGCGAGCTCTCTGCAGGTGACGACTCCAGACCCTGATTCGGGCCTTGCCAACGACTCTGCCCAGGCTGCCGCATGAAACAATGTTGCATTCGATACCCCCGTTTTAGTTTCACAATTCAGCAAAAAGTGCGCATTCCAACCTTTTCCACTCGTTTTGTGCCGATCCCTCGGACCCGCTCGGCGGTGCCGGATGACATGGTTGGACAAAGTTTCGATAACGGCCCCCCGATTCCCTTGCTTGCTTGCTTCGTTACCGGGTCCTGTTTTGACCGAGTGCGAAGAAGCTCACGACTTTTTTTTTTTTTTTTTCAGTCAGGTTTCGATTGATTGCAGCGTCTGGCGTTCTTGCGGGTTGGGTTGGCCATGACCATGGGCCACGGAGGCGGCGTGCGTGGTTAGCGGTGAGAGCGAGCGGGTTTGGGTACATGTATTGCAATTGCAATTGGGATTTCTCTGTTTTTTTTTTCTGGCATTTTGGGAGCGAAATGGAAATATATGTGTGTTGGGGGGGAGGGGCAATTTGCTTTTTGTGTTTGTGGGGGTTTTCTTTGTTTGTTTGTTCGAGGATATATCCACGGCGAATAGGGGGTTGCATGGAATACATTAGCTGAGCATAATTGCTATGATTGATTATTTGATTGCTTGATTTGTCTTTGTTCTTTGTTCTCTGGGTGGGTGGGTGGTGATGTGTTTGCGTGCGTGCATGTGTGTGTGGTGCTTTTTGTGGGGTTGAGGTGGTGGGTTGGGCAACGCAAGGCAGGGCAGGGCACTCGTGCGATGGGCGCGAGCAGTGAGAATCAATGAGGAGTAGGAGGAGTATAGTATGAGGGTTTCTCGCGCGCTGTTGATGGTGCATGCAAGCGAGTATGCCAATATGTTAGCGGTACGATTGAGGGGGTGAGGGGGGTGACTGGATGGGAGTTGGGAGGTATGGTGGGGGGTTCGATGATGTATCTAGCTGCTTGGGCTTGGGTTTTGTCGGTGGGTGGGTGTGATGGGTTGGTTTGGTGGAGGAGCATATCTCTGGTTCACGGCGTGTCTCACGGGGCGAGGATCAATTTCATCTCATCTCATTTCATCTCATCTCATCTCATTCATTTCATTTTATTTTATTTTATTTTATTTCTCACCGTGGTAGCATGATGCTTTGAGCTGTTTTAAATATCTGTGTTTCGGCACTCCACCGAGATCCTTCACGGGTGTTTTGCCGCGCGCCAAGTATCACATTTGGTAGCATTATGCTTTGGGGGGCTGAGCGGTGTACGTGTATAGATAGCGAGATTGTTAGCTAGGGGAAACACCGTTTTGTCAACGATTTTGTCTACACGCTCGATAACTCGGTCTTTTTGGCATTATTTCCCTCGTGATACCGAAACGGGGGTTGAGGTTAGGAAAAAAAAAAAAAAAAAAGTGGTATTTATCATAAGTAGTCTAGAGTCGTGGATTGTGTGCGTGATGGGGATGGAGATGGATACGAAATGGAAATGGATAGGAAGGAGGGGCCCGTGACCAAATGTGGTTTACACTGCGAATGCGAGTGGGTTTGGCAAGGGGCGGTGCGGGAGGTGCACAATGCGATGGGGTGTGGCATCTGTCGAGTGGGAAGGAAGAGACGGGGGGGAGGAGCACGGTTGGGCGGTGCATTGCGGTTTAGCAGCGGCTGACTGGGGGATGGGGCGGGTGGAGCGATGGCGTGGGCGTCTCCCACGCATGAATATGCATGGCACGGCGAGGGGCCAGCCAGGGGAGGGAGCGGGCGAACGGGAGGGTTTCCAGAAGGTTTGCGTGGTTCTAGTGGGTCGGGCGCGTCGGCATGGAGCCCGGGTGTGGGTGGGATGAGAGGGGTTGTGCGCGGATCGTGACTCGTCGACTTCCAGAAGGACGTTTATTTCCTTCCACATACGGGCTGGAATCCTGCGAGGGTTGGGATGGGATGGGATAGGGTGACTATTGGCGGGCTGGGGGCCAATGTGCTGGATGCAGAATCATCATGACGGGCGTGTGATGGCTATGCTCGAAGGGGGCAAGGTCGCGATGATGGAGATTGAGTGATCTTCGACAAGTCCAGTTGCATTGCATGGCTTTGCATCCATCGACGGCTCCGCTGGGCGGGAGGGGGAAGGCTTGGGGAGGGTTTGCAGTGCAGCGGGCGGCTGGAGCGGCGCTGTCCGCAACGCAGCGGTGTTGCTACTCGAAGGAGAAAGATTCGGGGGGGATGGCCGTGGATGGCCGCGCGGTGAATCGATAGTGTGATGAGGCTCCGTTGGTCGGGGTCGGAGATGTGCCGGCGCTCAGGCCATCGATTTGATTGCCCGTTTCGGGAGGTTTCCTATTCATCCCAATACTGGCGTCAGCACGATCGCTCGTATACGCCGTACGATGATACGCGTACACGATGGGCAAGATGATGTTGCACAGACTGGTCAATCGCAAACTCTATCGGTATGAGAGGAGGACGGGCGCCTGGGTGGAATCTCAACGTGAGAGTCTCGACGCCGGCTGGGCTCCTGGCGTCGAATGTTGGAAGGATGGCGCATCGTCACTTGACCGCATGTCGTGCGTGGTCCAACAAGGCAGCACAGACGACGACCAAGATTGCTGCGGTGCCCTCGAGATCCGGAAGATACCAAGGGCCGACGGCGCATGTGCCTTGCGATGGCCTACAGGAGTTCGGGACGTTCATGGGTAATGCTGGTGGTGAGTAAGGGTGATCAGATGGCAGAGTGGGCCCACGGCAGCGTTGCTATTGGCCAGTACTCGGATGGCATGTACTGTGTAGGAGTGCATAGGCACCATACACAGCAGTACCGGGCGTTATCATTCTTCCGGCATGCCTGCTCAGTGGGGTCGATGGCGATGGCCACGGTTTGCAGGTCCGCGGAAGGCGATTTGGCAGGCCAGTGACAAGCAGCAGAGGGTGGATCCGTCGAGTCTGCACCGATCCTCTCGCGCCACCGCCTTTTGTGCGCACTGCGACGCTGTGCAGGAAGAGGTAGAGCGGTGGTGAGTAGGCGGTGGCAGGTGGGCACTGGAGTAACAGTCGACGGTGACACGCAGACCAGGAACGTTTGTTTCAGTTTCGTAGCCAGGTGGATGTTTCAAGGTCGATGGAGGCGTCTCACAGCGCTGGCTCGCGCAGGGTTCCGGCCTGCGACGGCACGTGGAAGATGGGCGGCGGCGGTATGGTGGAAGGTTTTGGCTGCTTGGCCGCCGGCACTGAGATGCGAAGATGGGAGATTGTGCTGGCGTTGGCCATCTGCCACCGGGCCTTGCAGCGGCTTGGAGTGCTGGGTCCTAGGTGCTGTGTAGAGGGACATGCTCCACGCTTCATGCTCAGGCTCGGCCTCGCGGTGCAGATGGCAGAGGACCCGTTCCCGGCATCGTCGCAATCATGGGCGTTTGCCGTGCGGGATGGTGCAATGGGCAATACACACGACACAGCAAGGCGGACGTGTATTATGCACCACTCACACCGCAGCGGGACTCCGCCGTCAACGTCGACGTCTGTCACAGGCGCTGTGGGCGGTTGGATGCGGGTGCCCGACTAGTGACAAGCTCGTAACCTTGTATTGATCCCGCATCGGCCGACGCTCCGCTTTGGGCACGTCCTGCACGCCGCCCGCTGGCTATACAAAGGTACCATACCAGACCAGACCGTCCGCCCTCACGCCGCGCCGAGTAAGGGGAGCACAGAGGACATGGCATGGGACATGGTTCGTTCGGGGGTGGCGCGCGCGGCAGCAGACGCAGACGCAGACGCAGACGCAGACGCAGACGCCAGACGCCAGGCCAAGTGCCCTTCACCACCGCCCACCGCCCACCGCCCACCGCACCGCCCACCGCCCGCCGCCCGCCGCCCGCCGCCCGCCGCCCACACTTCACCCTCGCCCCGTCGTCCGCTCGACGTCGCGTCACGGCTCGCGGCCCTCTCGTCCCTTGCGCGCCCACCACCACCTCCCGCGCTGCTGTCATCATCGCATCTCATCTCATCTCACGCACAGCTGGCCCCACCCGCCTGCTGCAAAGGCGATCCGTCTTTAGGCGCCACCGCCAGCCCAAATATGAACTATGAACATGCCAACCTGCGATCGGCGCCCGGGATGCCTATGCCTGCTCCCACGGCCGGGCGCCAGAACACTCCCAGACGGGCACTCGACGCGCCTTGCCCGGCTCCATGCTCCTCTCCACTGTCCAGACGCAGCAGCCTTAACCACCGCTGCTATAGCGCCGCCCGTCTCGACGAGTCCTGGGCTGCCTGCGCTAACATGGCCTGCGAGCGGAAAGCGGAACCGTCCGGCTCGAATCAAGCACTGGTGACTGCTCGACACTGCGCCGGAAAGCACTGACCGACGGCAAAGGCACGCTTTGTTCGCTCTTTGCATGGCCTGTCCTCCACCCCGCGCCTGTCCAAGGTCCACGCTGCCTGTGCACTGCGCCCGCATCCACCCAGCCCAACCCAGCCCTGGCCTGAGGCTTTGCATTCGTGAGGTAGCTCCGTACATGGCTTCCGTCGCAGCCACAGGCTCCCTCTCCACGCACCACCTCTGCCTGCTGCTGTGTCCCGCCGCCGTTGGGAGCACCACCATTTGGTTTCAGAACCGCCTCTCCACCTGCCTCCCACGGCCGCGCCCGTGTTGCGCCGCAACTCCACCTTGCTGCGACGTGAGCATCGAGACGCCCTCCAGTCTGCTTTAAAAGCCGACGGGGGTCTCGCTCGCTGGGCTAGCAAGGACCCCAGCCCAAGCCTCATCATCCATCCCGTACACTTTGTCGTCTTCAAATACCGCCTCCACAGCGCCTGCTTCTGGCAGTCGGGCCACGCTCTGAACCCGCCTTATCAGACTACCACCCGTGCCTGACGCCCGTGTGCAGGACCCTCTCAGAAGCGCTTGCGATCGTCCCCAGATCCCTGCTCCATCCTTGGATCCTTCCGGGGCACGGATGACGTTGATCTAACTTCTGCGACCATCTCGTCACCAACTAGCACGTCCGTCTTGCATTCGTTCTGCATTGCTGCTGCGCCGTTCCCTCTGCCTCAGTGCCACAATGTCTGGATATTACCCGCCCAACGCGAACATGCCACCGCAGTACTACTCCGTCAATCCCAATGTCGTCCCGAGTCCCAATCCGCAGAATGTCGCGCCCATGATGCCGCCCGATGGCTCGTATGCCCATGGCGTGCCCGAGAGCCCGGTGTACCACGCTATGCCCGGACCCTTTCCGCCTTACGTCGAATCGCACATGCAGCAGCCCTACATGGGCCATTATCAAGATGTACCCGGTGGCTTGGATGCTTCTCAAGACGCGAACGCTCGCGCAAGGCGGCGCCCTGGGCCTGGGGAACATGTAAAGCATCGAAGAACCCGGAGTGGATGCTTTACATGCCGTCAGCGCAGAGTAAAGGTGTGTGGCCATGCTCAGATACCTGCCCGTTGTTAGCTACTGACGTCTTCCAGTGTGATGAATCGCACCCTGTTTGCGAAAGTAAGTGTTACTGCGCCATCCCATCCCTCTTGGCAAAACACTTACCTTGACCTCAGGATGTCGCAAAGGCAATCGCGAGTGCATCTACCCCGAAGCTCAGTCTACTCACAGAACCGGCCGAAGCGGGTCCAAGTCAGGAAAATCTTCTTCCGCGGAATCCGGTGAAGGCTCATCTCCGGAAGATCACAACGACGATGCAAAGGACCGGTTGCCGCCCATTGCCGACGACGACGAAGAGGAGTATGAAGACGACGACATGGGGATGGAGGAGAAGGGCCACGGGGGACGGGAAGCATCCGACACACCCGCGCTGACACTGGACCGAAGCCCCTCACCGTCAACAGAATCCTCCTTGAAGACACCGAGCTTATCTTCGCGACCACCAATATACCGGAAAACGAGCCATCCAACGGCAAAGTCAGTCGCAGTCATGAGGCCTTCGCAGAGGACAGACATACAGTTTTATCTGGACTACTTCAAGAACCACATGTCTGCACACCACTACTCGCTGAAGCACGACACCTCGGAATTTTTCAAGACCGACTATTTAGACCACGCGATGAGGTACCCGCCGCTGTTGTTTGCGATTGTAGGCTACGCCGCCTACTTCCACACTCTCAACCAGCCGAATGCGCGCATGCACACCTTTCTGCAGTACTACGACGAGTCGATATCACGTCTACGCGCAAACATGACGAAGACGAAGAAGCACGGGCTGTCCACTCTGCTCACCATTCTTCAGCTTGCAGCCATCGAGGTAGGAGCAGAGTTGCAGATTGTTCAGCGCTAGCTAATGTTTGATCCAGGAGATGCTAGGTGATTGGGTCAATCTGATGGGCCATCAAAAAGCTGCCAACCAGATGTTGACGCAGCTCTACACTCCCAAGACGATTACGGAATCCCCGTTTCTGCTAAAAGTCATACTGTGGTACAGCCGATTCGATTTATTCGTCGGACTCCAGTCGGGAGGGGAAGCCATACTCAGCCGGGATTGGTACGTCGCAGTACACGAGCATTTCCAGAAGGAACTCGCAGCGCATCCGGCCCATCTAAGCCTACGGTACGACGAACGCTTCGCATACTCACGACTCGTTGCCAAAGACTCGAGCGACTTCTTCTTCAAGAAGGGAAAGGGATTGATTAGTGACGCAGACTTTATGGAGGAGTTGCCGAAACTCGGAGAGAAAGTACATGCACTTGAAACCCACGTCGACTCCATCCTGCTGGATCCCAATTACAAAGTCCACGCACTACCTGGAAGCCCGGACCCCGATAGCATCGTCAACGCCTTCGAGCCTGATCTGCTTTGGGGTGGGAGCCGCTGGACGACGAACTATCTTAGGTTTGACACGTGGGGAATCACCTTCATGTACCACTTGTCGAGCGCTTTGGCTCTGCAGAAACCTTTCGACCCGGAGATTCAAAACCGAGCTTTGCGTTCTGCTCAACTGTTTGAAGCTATCCGGAATTACCCCGAGGCGCCCCCGGGTGCCATTATCGAAGCCCAAGCTTCGTTTGCGATTGCGACGTTGTTCCTGCCCAAAGATCCAAAGACCGTAACGTGGTGTCGCAAGACACTGGCGAGTGTGGAAAGTGCAGGGTAAGTGATCAAGACCCTGCTGCAACTCACGTACGCTACGGACCATTCTTGATTTACTAACATGGCACAGCTACATCTACTCGGACGTCCTCCGTAACCGCTTCCTCGGCGGCTGGGGTCTCCCCACGTCAGACTGGTGGCTCCCCAACGACGAAGGTTGTCCCCCGATCATCCGTTCCATCAAAGACTTCATCCAAGAGCGCACCACCGCCCCCAAAGACAAAGTCTCGGAGAACCTCCGCGAAATGCGCGGCATCTTTGGCACCCTTACCATATCGGACTCGCCGCCGGACGACAACTCCAGCAACGCAACGGAGGAGACGCTCGGCCTGGGCTCCGTAAGCACCACCACAGACGACATGCTCTACTATACGGGAAGCCCGCCAGATTACGAGTACGGGTACGATCCAAAGCTTGGCGGTAGGGGGGAACACGCATCGAGGCAGTTTTCGTGAGCGATTTCGGATGAGGAATACATGCCCTGGGCGCGGTCTGCAGGACGTCGTCGCATCTGACAAAGAAACGAGACGGCAGATCGCGGCCGCGTGCATACGGGCCAACGGTAAACTGTCTATTGCACGACGTGCGGCGCGTTTCACGTTGGGCGTCTTGTGACACCTTGGACGACAGGATAGAGCGTGGCTTGCGTCGTGGGTACGTACAGCTAGCAGATTGTACGACGGAGTGCAGAGAGCGGGCATGGGTAGGCGCAGGACTGGCGCGCTGCACGGCATGCGGCCGGTCAGTGCCCGGATGAGGGCCCCGCTGCTGCTTGTTTCGACGTCGGGCTAGATGCGGGCGGCATGCGACGCGGCGATGTGGTGGTTCTGCTGCTGTGTGCGATGCTACGGCGCAAGGGAGCGGGCGGGGAATGCACCCCGTCTACCTCTTGCTCTTACTCTTACTCAAACGTATGTGTTAGATTGGAGGGTGCTGTGGGCTCTTGGATGATCTGGCATGGCCTGGCCTGGCCTGGCCTGTGAGCGTGGAACCGAATGGGACTGAACGCGTCGAGATACCCTTTGCATAGGTATACTATGGCATGGTGCGGTATGACTTACACGGCACGACGTTTCGTGCTCGCACTCGTCATGCCGTCGTTCTCACCTCCCTTTCCGTTTCGCTGTATCATACCTGTTACGCCAGTATATCTGAATGAACACACCTGTGCATCTGCCAGCCTGCCGTTCGTCATTCCCTCCCCCTCCGTCTTCGGACGAAAGTCTGGACTAAGGCTACCCCCACAGTGTCACTTCTCTTATCGGTGAGGGGGTTACATTATGGCACTGTGGTAGAAAAAGGGACGGAGAAGATGCTGTGGAGGTGTTTCGCAAGGCATCCACCAAGATGGGGTCAGTGTGGGTTTGGGGGAAGAGGTATAAGGTATGGCTGGTTTATGATGGGATGGGGGTTTGGTTGGGAGGGGAGGAGATGTCGGTATCGTGCAAGGGGAAGGTGCATTTGGTGAGTGTGGTGGTCAGCAGCTATCTCAGTCTTGAAGTGTCCTGAATACACTGAAGGACCCTTCTCTTGTACGGGTTTCGAGATGGGAGTTATCAGTCTCTTCCACTGAACCACGAGGTGTCGACGCGTGACGGGGAAAACAACACTCACGGAGGTGGGCTTAGTGCTCGATGGGGACTAGCGCTAAGGTCCGTGCATTGACCCCATTGCACATGAAAGAGAGAGCTCTCCACGCCTCGATAACAAACCCCCAAACTGCAATTCGACTAGCTCATACCGCCTCAGCAACTACACCACCAACATGGAGAACTTCCAGAAACTCGGCGCTTTCGGAAAGAACATCTCGTACGTGCGCCCAGCGCTCGCTGCCCTCGTGGGCTTCAGGCGCAGATTGCGCGGCCTCTGCTGACATGGTGTCTGTAGTGCTTCGTTCACGCCTTTTGCGGCCAGGACACAGCAGCTGGTCAAGGAGACGCTTGGCCAGGATGTCGACAAGGTACGACTGCCTGGAAGCGCAGCGCGAACCCGCGCGAGCATCTGGAGACCTTGGCCCGTGGATACAGTAAACATGCTAACACGGCGTGCGACAGACGCAACTGCCCCCCGACTACATCGAGCTCGAGAAGCGTGTGGATGCGCTGAAGAAGGTGCACAACACCATGCTCCAGGTCACGTACGAAAGCTCCGCAACTCCCTGTCCTGTTACCAGCGCACATCTGACGACGCTCCTTTCACAGCTCCCAGTACTCCAACGAAGCATATGACTACCCGACCAACATCCGCGAGTCCTTCAACGACCTTGGCCGGACCGTCAGCGAGAAGGTCCAGCTCCTCTCCGCCGCCACGTCCCCCGCCGAAGCACAGGCTGCTCTCACCGCACCCCCCTCCGCGAAGCCGCAGCCCAAGACCTTCAGCCACGCTGTCGCCCGGGCAGCCATCAACAGCTCGCACACGCTGCAGGGAGAGCACTCCGGCGCCGGCGAGGACCCGCTCGCCACGGCCCTCGAGAAGTACGCCATTGCCAGCGAAAAGGTCGGAGAGGCCCGATTGGCCCAGGACGCCCAGATCCAGAGCAAGTTCCTTGCAGGTTGGAGCACGACGCTCAACACCAACATCATGTTTGCGACGCGCGCGCGCAAGGCGGTGGAGAACTCGCGGCTCAGCCTGGACGCGACCAAGGCGAACGTCAAGGGCAGCGCCTTCTCGCTGCCCGGCCAGAAGGCGCAGCACCACACGCTCAACGACGAGGACCTCACCGAGGAGCAGCGCGCCAAGATCGAGCAGGCCGAAGACGAGTTCGTCGGCCAGACCGAGGAGGCTGTCGGTGTCATGAAGAACGTGAGTATACGTCCTCTCGGCCCTCGTCACGCGCACGCACATCAGCTAACACGCTTGATTAACCCAGGTCCTCGACACCCCCGAGCCGCTCCGCAACCTCGCGGACCTCATCGCCGCGCAGCTCGAGTACCACAAGCGCGCGTACGAGATCCTGTCGGAGCTGGCGCCCGTCGTGGACCAGCTGCAGGTCGAGCAAGAGGTGCGTCGTCACGACTCGTCTGGTTTTTAAGAAACCCTGCCTTGATCTGTCATTGTTGACGCTCCATCCCTACCCATCCATTCTTCCACCTTGTACATGTCCTTTTCGATCCGGATGTGCCCTCACGACGCAATCTAATACCTGCCAAGCAAAAGTACCGTACTCCCCACTGATTTCGCGCGCGTAGGCTAGCTACCGGAAGGCGAGGGAGGGCGCTTAGATGGAGCGGGGCGTGGGGCGTGATTGAGGTGATGGGAGTGGCGTGGTGTGTAGTGAGAGGGAGGCTGGGCTCGGCAGGCCATTCGACATGGACTGCCGCCACGTTGGCCGTGTAGGACCCACGCGTTTTCTTTCGTCTTGCTCGCGGGAGCGAGCCTGACTGTTAGCTGTTGCCCCCCTGCGTGTTTGGGTGTTAGTTTGGAATCCACTTTGGTCGCTCGTGCCTTGGACGCGTGGCGACGGTATAGCACTTCTTTGATCGGGGAATCGGTGACTCGTACGTACTGTGCATGCTTCTCCTTACAGGTGGATTCATTGGGGAATGACTAACTATATTGCTGGGGAGTCGGTGGTGTGGCTGTTCCGAGGATCAAGTGACGTGTAGTAGACGTGCGTTTGAGGTGGTTCGAGACGGCGCGGTTGGGCACTGCGGGTGAGACGAATGCGATGGACAAGGTAGGCCATCTCACCCACCCGGCACAAACCTCCTAACAACCCCCTCCACATACGCCCGCGGCACCCCCAAGCCCACCGCATCCCCAACCCCCCTCTCCATCCTCCCCACATACTCCTCCCTCGGCTTCCCCGCCCCCACCCGCCGCCGGTCAATATAAACCAGCATCTCGACCTCCGTCTCCGTAGGCGGTTGCGCGGTGGTATCCACCCTCGCAGCGGCGTAGTCCCTTGCTACGCGCGCAGGGCTGTCTGGCGCGGGGGACGCCCAGAAGGACACGCGCTGGCGCTCTTTGGTGTAGGCTGTTGGGACGCCTTCGGAGATGTCGAGGGAGGCGAGGGAGGCCGGGGGGAGGGCGTAGACGAGGCCGTAGACTTCTTTTTCTTCTTTTTCTTCTGGTTCTGATGCTGCTGGTGGAGGGGGGTCTTGGGTAGGGGAGGTTGCTTCGACGATGTTGGCGTAGCCGCGTTGGTTGATGAGCCAGGTGTAGCCTGTTAGGCGGGCGATGCCGAGGTAGGTTGATGTGGGGCAGCGGGTGTGCATTTGGGAGAGGCTGAGGTTGGAGCCGTAGGCGAAGTAGAGGGTTGTGTTTGGGGGTTGGGAGGGGGGAGGCATGGTGTGGTGGTGTTGGTGTAGCTTGTGGGGGGTCTCGCGGAGGGTGTGGTAGCTGGTCTGGGAGGTGCGGGTGGGTTGGTACAGCGGGCTGAGGTGGAGTGGAGACGGAAGGCTGCTCGGGTGTGTAGTGAGATGATTTATCTCGTCTGGATGGTGATTTCGACGTTCGGAAGAAGCAGACGTCGATTCGCTTGCGGGTTGTAGTGGCTTTGCGCAGGTCGGGTAGGCGTCCAATGGTTGGCCTGCTCTTAAGGTTGTGTCTCGAAAGGAGATGAGGATTCTTAAAACGCGCAGCTTGGGTGTACGTGTGTGATAGACGCTGAGTGTTCTCGGGTGGGGTATAAATGAAGATAAGCACGATGCGAAGGGGAAACTGCACAGACTACCTAGTGATTAACCATGGATATTAGTGGGCCATTATTTTGTGTTTTCTACTGTAGAGACGGTAGGCAGAAGGTAACCGTGGATCTGGATGGTGCCTGGATGGTGCCTGGATGGTGCCTGGATGGTGCCTGAAAGTGCCCCGCACCTGCCGTCGTGCAGAAGCTAGCTCGGAACCCGCGGGGCTCGGAATGAAAATGCTGGTTCCAACATTTATTCGCCTACGTCCTGGTGGGTTGGTAGTTGAAGCGTGTCTTACTGATTGAGCGCCAACACTGGAAGACGACACGTGCTGCACCGACAAGCTCAACTGGTACCGATATCAAGCGCGCCATCACTTCGGGCCTCTCGCAGATACTCAAGTCGAACCCCGCCCATTGATACCACCACGTTAACTGATCCGCAACTACGATCAAAGCCCCAAGATGCCGTATTCACATCACAGCCATTCTGGGCAGTTCTGTGGGCACGCGAAGAACACCTTGGAGGAAGTCGTTCAAGACGCAATCGCGAAGGGCTTCCACACTTTCGCCTTGACAGAACATATACCCCGGCCAATTGAGGACTTTTACCCTGAGGAGGCAAGTGACTATAGGAGCCGAAGAAGGCAAGACAATGTGCTAATCGTATGCAGGCCGATAGCCATACGGCTGAGTCGCTTGCGAAGCTTTTCGATGATTTCCTAGTCGAAGCAGCGCGCCTAAGAGAAGCGTATGCACCCCGGATCAAGCTTCTCATCGGGTTTGAGTCCGAATGGATTCGTCCCTCAACACACCAAATAATACAAGGTATCATGGAAAGGTACACGTTCGATTTTTTCATGGGATCAATACACCACTGCCACACAATACCTATTGACTTCGATCGAGCTACATACGAGAAAGCTCGGGATGCAGCAGGGGGAACCGACGAAAGGCTCTTCGAGGACTATTTCGACGAACAATACGGTATGCTTCAGGCCCTGACGCCGCCTGTGGTTGGGCATTTCGACCTGATCAGGCTGCTCAGCGATCACCGAGACGCCGACTTCAAGGGCATGGATGGTGTTTGGAAACGGATGCAGCGCAACCTGGAATACATCGCCTCCTACGACGGAGTCTTGGAGCTGAATTCCGCAGGCCTCCGCAAAGGTCTTGCTGAACCTTACCCTTGTTCGCCCGTGTGCCTGGTACGTCACACCGCTCCGGCCGATCTGGCTCTTCTGACGCTTATCTTGCAGGCCTTCCTTCGCATGGGCGGTCGATTCGTCATGAGTGATGACAGCCACGGCACTGATCAAATCGCTACCAATTATCCTCGCCTGCTGCAGTACATACGGAAGGTCGGTATCAATGATGTTTTCTTTGTCGATAAGGAGGCTGCGCCCAACGACAGCCGAATTGCGGCAGGATTCTCGAGCATTACCGTGGACAAGCTAATTCGACTGCCTTTTTGGACAACGGCGCAGTGACGAACTAGACACGGCATAGTTATACACAGTAGAGATTTTCAAGGCAGCGCATCTAGACTTAGCCGAAGGAAAAGGATACCGGTACCTGGTTCAGTCTCAGCCGTCATTAAAACTCCGACCCTGCTAGGCGAAGGAATCCCTTGCGTTCCACTTGGTTTTCGCGCACACACCGCATTATCGTGCCCCCATGCTTCGACTTGCTTTTTTTGACTGAAGGTGCCATCACACAGCGTCGCCTCTCACTGTTGAGCCTCGTCGGCTCGCCTTTGCGACGTGGGATGGCCAGGCATTGCCGTCGTCGGCAGCCTGTACCAGCCGCCGCAAGCGCATGATTCCTGGCCAATCTCAGAGCGAGAATCGGCCCAAACCAAAGGTCTGGGTTCCCAGACAACGCACCGATGAGCATACGATCGCCTTGAGAGGGCCACCAGCTGCGCAGAGCAACGCCAGGCCACGTGCAAAGGCTAGCAAGTCGAGTCAGGAGCAAAGAGGCGTCGATCTTGACAGTGCCTCCTCTAATTTCTTTGTCCGGGGGCGGGCTGCCACACCGTCGTCTCGAATACCAATCGATGCAGCAATCCGGTCCACCTGGATTACGTGAGTGCCCAAGTCCGCCTCTTTTAATATATTTTTTGCAGCGTTTACCGCGAGCTCTTGGCAGGCGACGACCAGTTTGGGAACATGTTCAGGACCGTTTTCGTGTCCCGGAAGCAGGGTACATGTTCCGCCCAAGGCTTATTGGCGAGCCCATCTCGAATGGGGTCCGCTTGCCACTACCGGGGGAGCTAGTCCTCGACAGTCTCGCGCTTTTCGCGGTCTCTCTGCGCCAACATCAGGTGTTCGTGGAGTAGCTTGCACCGGGGAGACGGCAGGCGCAGGCGAGGGTCCGCTGAAGTACCTCGGAGTGTTTGCGAGCACAACTCTGGTACAAGCTAAGACCAGCCGACAAGCCGACTGAGACTGGGTTTAGCGGTTGGGTTTCGGCGACACAGCATATCAGGGCGTAGATTGGGATCGTTGTGAGGCTCGCACTCAGCTCGGCGTCTACTGTGTATAGGCCTAATCATCGGAATCCTGCTTGTTTTACTCGGGTCAAACAACCTGACTCGACACAAGTACTATGCAAAGGCATCAGCTTCCTGCGGGACGGGAGACATACAGCGGCTCCCGATAGTGTGCAGCCACAACGGACGCACAGATTCAGTACACTCCTCTCAACGTGTGACTGCTGACACGGAGGACGACATCCAGTGAAAGGAAGCATGCTGGTTGGCCCCAGGGTATCCTTGGCGCCTTCGCACCCGCACCGCACCCCACTTAGCTACGCACAACGTAGCGCAGCGAGGACAACAACTCTGTCAAGTTTTCAAGCGGCGAGGTCAGCGCGGTTGGGGCGCAAGATGTGTAGGTGGCATCCCGTCCGGATGCAAGTGGCCGGGACGGCGCGTGGCAACATCTTACATTTGGTTGAACAGCCACTGGAAGCACACGAGCTTGCAGAGAGGTCTCGCATACCGCGCTGCCAGGGTATACGAATCGCAACGGGGATCCTAGGGCCGGACTCGGCTCTGCCCTGGCGCTCAAACGGCGTGGGCTCCGGGTTGCGTGCCCCGAACAGACGGACGGGCCCTAGGAGGATATGGCGGCTGCTGGTCGACATGGTTGTAAAGGTAGCAACCCTAGACGTCTACCGTCGCCTATGCGAGGGGCTAAAGTGCTTAATGCAGCCGTCAGGCCAAGCTGTTTCCTGGCCTTTGCTTTGTTGGTCGCGTGGGAGCCTGTAGCAGCGCCCGAGCCTGAACATATACGTCTGCAGAGCCTCCTAACTTGGACTCAACACATCCTCGTTTAAAAAGCCGGAGCCCTACCTCCTGACCCACTGTACCTGTCCTCCTTACATCTCGTCCTTTTCTCCACCATCTGTCTCCACTGTCTAGGCCTGGGGCATTCGCTGTAAAAATCACCGTACAAAAGAAGACCTACTTTCGATCCTATCAATACTTTCTTCATAATTACTCTGGCCTGTGTCCCCCTCTCAACAGCCAGTATGGGTGTCGAGAAACAGATACTCAAGGAGGGTGACGGGGTTACCTTTCCCAAGAAGCACGACGAGGTTGCAATGGAATACACAGGTAGCACCGCAGATCCCATCCAATCCATTGGCCGACATCTCACGTACCACGCAGGCTGGCTCTATGACGAGAGTCAAGAGGACAAAAAAGGAAAGAAGTGAGCATCACCAGCGATTCCGGAGCAGTTGCATCTCCAGATCTTCGCTAAGTGCTCTAGATTCGACTCGTCGGTAGGCCGAGGGAACTTGGTCACAGAAATCGGCGTTGGCCGTGTTATTCGCGGTGCGTGTCTACAACCCCCCATTCCATTCCTAATCAGAGTGTCTTCTCGACACGCAATCGGATCTAGGCTCATACATGTCACAGGCTGGGATGAAGGATTGTTGGGCTCCTGCGAGGCCGCGCCCATGTCCCTGGGCGAGAAGGCGACACTGATCATCACACCGTACGTAGGCCGCCTACGAAATACTACAGAAAATGACTGACGCGTGCTTCGAATAGTGACTACGGCTACGGCGACCGGTGAGTTCTCAACATACCCCCATTGCGCATGCGACAAATCTCCTTGGGCCGCGTTCGCTGAACGTGGACGCACACCCAATATCGGCATTGGCAGAGGTCGTAGGATCAGATTTCATCTCCGTATTCGGCTCCAGACCAAGCGCCGCGCAACGCAACGGCCGCTCCGCATCCTGAGCCTCTACGCTGCGACCTTGCGAAGAGCGATTACCCGCCGGTTCTTGCGACGCTGCCCGAATCTCGCGCCCAATGATCTCATAACAGGCGCTGACCTTGCTCCGTAGTGGTTTCCCCGGATTCATCCCCCCCAACGCCATGCTAGTCTTGTAAGTCCACAACAGTCCATTCATTCTATCCCTAGCCTCATCCCTCCTGCCTTCGAGTTCCAAGTTCTGTGCCCAACCGCCCAAGGCCCTACCCGGTTAGAAAACCGTCATGTCCAGCGCATCGCCCTTGGTCGAATTTCCATGACAAGCAAAGCAAGGATTCCCTCTCTAGTAAGCACGCTGAACCCGTCTAGCGACGTCGAGCTCAAAGTCGTCAACGGCACAAAAGCCTCATAGCAGTATCCCATCCCCATCCCAATCCCCAGCCAGGATTGGGTCAAAAGACGGGAGGGATACGCCGGGCCATCCATCCATCCGACCGAACACCACGTCACGTCAGGGTCGACTTCGGAACCAGAATGGCCCCGAATGGACAGGATCCCGGAACGGAAAAACGTCACCGCATGCTGTTTACCAGACCAGATCAGATCAGATCAGACCAGATCATGCTAGCTAGGCGCAGGGGCGTCATTGGGTTCGCTCGCATCGGGCGTCTTTTGACAAAAGTCTTCGTCTTCGTCTTCGTCTTCATTTCATTAGCGCCCTTCTACCTCCGAAGGAAGGATAGGTTTTGGCCACCAGATCCGAGTATAATGGCGTTTTCTTCCACGCTGCTTCCTTGCAGCGGGACTTTTGGACATGGACGAAAGAAAGGAGTTTAGGCGCGTTTGGAGTTATCGTGTAGGTCATGTTATGTTATGAAGGGCGAAAATTTATCAACTTCCTGGAAAATTTGGATACACCTGCGCCGCACGAGGGTGCTGATTGAGACTCCCTTCGGACGACGACGTGGTAGGCTTCAAGCGGCTTCTTTCCTCCCAGCCAGCCCTGCAGCGTCGTCACAAAGTCTGGAAGGTCTCGCTCGGACTCTTGATGCGCATCTGCAAGTCAGCCGGCGCTGTGTAACATGGCATACCATGCCGCGCCATGCCATGCCATGCCATGGCTTATTACGACTTTTTTCGCGACTGCCGCGCGACTCTCCCCTGTCTGTGGATGGGTGATGCAATGCAGGCCTCGACAAGTGACATGGACGCTTCCCTTTCACACCGACATTGCGCCATCCCATCCAGGGGGGTGACAGCCGGGCCGTTCGGCTTGCCGAAGCGGACGGCCGGGGGACGTCGATTGGGCGGTGGAAACGTCTTCGGCTCGGCTCGGGGCTCTGGATGGCTTACACGGTATGGCCATCTCGATCTACGCCTTCCGTTTTTGTCTACTTACGTATGGTTCATGACATATTTCCTTGCACATGCTTTGGGGGAGGGGTTCCCTGATTGTTCGCATTGTCCTGCCTGCTGCTTGCTTGCGCCTGGGTCCGGCCAGCAATGCATTGTGACTCGCGGTAACTGTTGATGGAATCCTGATCTCGATGTGCGCTCTGTCCGGGGTGTGTATGTGGGCAAAGTCGAAATCCAAGCATGACACCTCCGAGAGGCTCTCGATAGCTACGCAGCAAGTAGTCTACACGGTGTGAAGTATCATTCACGATGAACTCGCGGCCTGCCACACTCGGTTCGGTTGAACGCAACGACAATTTTATCAGATGTACCGGGGGCCCATTCCGGCATACGAAGCGACGGCTAGATGCCAAGCGGACAAATCCACGCCTTCTCACACCGATGACGGGCCGCAGTGTGCCAGTCGCAGCGTCCCGCCCGAACCGCTCTCACAGGATCAAGATACGGCAGACTTCTCGTCTGCAGGGGTCTTGGGCTGGAGATGGACCCCGATCAGGGATCGGTCGCGATGCGTAGAGGAAGGTCCAGATCGCGCGCGGCGAAAGCATCGACGGTGGGCTTTTCCTGGTTCGGGAGTTGGACCTGAAGAGCCGGAACACTGCCGCTTTGAGTTCGTCTGTCTGTCAGTCGCTGCGCTGCAATGCACGTCTGCAGATCGCGGAAATGGCTACCGAGCTAGGAGACAGGATCGAGGCCGCGACCACATGTGTTGGGCTGGAGGCTACATAGCCTGATAGCATGTGGTCTAAGCGGGGTAAGGGTAGCCACCAGACGGGAGAAATGGGTGTCCTGTTACTTGCTCCCAGATTAGACCGAGAGGCGTATGTGTCGTAGGCATTACGAATGCAAGTGTGGGTGCGATTCGACGACAGGGCTGATGAAGGACCAATGCGACCATTTGCAGGCCTCGTTTGAACGGCTTTGGGCGCTACGCGTGCACGTCGGCGAAGTGTGGAGGTACCTACGTACGCACTCGGAGATAGCGGTGAATGTCGACGGAGATTCTGCAGAGTTAGATACGTACTGCGCCATCCTTCGAATCCCACATGCGGACCAAGGTCCAAGCCTCCATACATGGCAACAACGGCGGCCCTGCCTACGCTACCAAAGCGCGCTTCGCGCCGTTATTTTCTTCTCGTCCCTCCCTTGCTCTGTGTGCCGCAGGCCGAATGCTCTGAAACTTTCCGGTTGCTTCCTTGCTGTGGTGTGCGTCACCGGCAGTGATCGCGGCCAGTCGAGGCATGGCAATGGCGGTCGCCTTCCTTTATACTCACCGATCACTGCAGGCCAAGACAAACGGGTTAGGGCGGGTGCTCCCGAGAACCTGGTCCGACAGGGTTGCTAGTCGTGCGTGGTGGTGGATGGGCAATTTAGGCGGGGGTGGGGTCTTGCGTGTCGTTGGTCGACCTGGCCTCCCTCAACGCTGAACACGCGCCGCGCCGACTGCGAAGACGAAGACGATGGATGTAATGTCACCCCGGCCTCGTGTTTCAACTTTCAGGAGGCTGTGTCGCGTGCTGGGAGCCCGACGGAAGTCGAATTCTCTCCAAGCCACGACCGCACGTTGCATGCCCGCCTGGCTAGAGTCCCCATCTGTATCCTACCTCTCGCCAAGGAATCATGAAAAGTGGTCGCCATGTACGTCCTACTCAAATCCGGCGAATATGTTTCCGTGGAGCTCGAAGGTACGATGTCGAGGTCGTCCAGGACGCGGTTCAAAGTCGTACACCCCGTCAATCAACGACGCAATTCCACATTTTTGCGAGCCCCATCTCCACGGTGATGGGAGGGTTCGCGTTGTCCACGAACGTCGTCTCGATGCTTCCCGCGTCTCCTGGATCCATCTTCAACGTGTCTGGCTGCAGTAGCTTCGCTAGGCGCTCGACGTATGGGAGGCGAAAGTCCGCATAGCACCACAGCGAGGTTTCGCCACCGCTGCTGGGGGTATCTGCACTGTCGTCAGCTAGTTTCGCAGTAGCTATCAAGTCTGACTTACGCAGGTCTATTCCGACGTCTACCTGGGACTTGTCCGCCCATACGTTGTTCCAGATGTTATATGCCAGGAGCTCCGGGCCACTGCCGCCCTCTACGGCGGCAGTTCCGGGGAAAACGCGATTGACGTTCGTGAGCCATCCACTGTTGTGAGACGTGAAGTAGGTTCTCTGGTTCAGATAGATCCCATTGGGTTGACGGTGGGGATCCCGATCACTGCAGCAGTCAGTTGCGTACCTTGTCCCGCAATTCTCCACCACCAATTATCCTTACCCGTGCCATTGAGACTCGCGACCTGTCCCTCGAGTTGCGCAAAGATACGCTGGACCACGCGCCTATCCGGACCCAAAGCACATCACTGTCGCTCTTCCGTTCGGTAAAGACAAGCCCACGTTAAGGCCTCAAGCTTCACAAACAAAACCTCTAGAGGGGGCAATCGCATCTAGCATGAACGCTCGGAAATTTCTGAGAGCACATCTAACCGTCTTTCCATCTCCACTTGCTGCTGTAGCTGGTCTCAAGAAAGAGGACGCGGATACAGAGCTCTCTGTAGGCTCAGTGTTCTGCGTGTCGGTGTTTCGTCTCCAACCATCCAAGGGCGGCGAAAGAAGTAGTCCTCAATCGAAGCTGGGCATACCGGTTGTTGTATCGCCTCCGGTACCTTCATCACCAGTCAGACCGCTTGCGAGCTCGCGCTCACTGCCACCGAAAGTGCCTCCTGGATCGACCTCTCTCGCTGCTCCGCACCAATGCCTTGGCCATTCGTAATTGCTCGGGTAAGAGCTGCGGATGAAGGCTGAGTGCGTCGACCGGGGAGTTGTATGACTGAAAATCAGCAGAGCATGGGCCATTAGGTGGTAGCTTTCGGTAGGCATATATGAATTGGTTGATTCACTTGTTGCCGCGTGGCCGCCGCGTGCACGCCCGACGATAAACACAGGGCAGGCGCGACTGCCAAATTTGCGCACAATCACCCAGCACCTTCCACCGGACATCTCAACCGTGTCATGTGTACGGCGGCATGGGAGCAGCAACCTTACGTTGTATACTCGCCAACGACCTGCTTCGCCGCCGCCGCCATCCTCACCCTCGCACTTCTCTACGCCACCTGCGGCCGGACTATTTTTCGAACACTCAGAACGCTTTTGGGGTGCTGAACGTCAAACTAGGCAAAATGCCGGGCTCCTTGGCTCGGAAAGAACGAAGGAAGAAGGAGCGGGAGGGCATACAGACTCCAATTGTATCCAAAGCCGCGTATGTCGAGAGCGCCAACGACGAGGGAGAGCCCGGCGGCGGCGGCGCCGTGCAAGTGGCAGAAGGCAAGCCCACTGACGGCGATGAAAGTGAGTCGCCGGTTTGCTAAGCAATACTGAGCTCGCAAGACTGGACTGCTAACTTCACAGATATTCCTAGCTTGGTCCCCGCCAGCGAACCTGCCAAGGGCTCTCAGCCTCGCCCTCAAGGACCAGCACGCCCACCGCCGACGTCCCCAGGAAAAAAGGCTCAGGATAGAGATCAGACAAACCAGAAGCAATCGAAGAATCGGCAGAAGCGAGGCCCTCCGCCACGAGTTCCTCGAGAAAGCGAGCCACCCTTGGGGTCACTGCGCAGTGCCCCCTCTTCCGTGTACGAAGAAGCGATAGAGAAACTTCGTAATATGTCGCCCGAGGACTCAGTACGTTTGAGAAATGTCGTCTTGAACCAGATGGCTGCAGAAGGATTTCCTATGCATACGGAAGACCCCCGTCCAAAGCGAATGCAGGGCGCCAGCTATCCTATGAGCTCAATCACCAACCCACCTTGGGCATCGACAATGCGTAAGAAGGATATCATGACGAAGGACGAAGCGGAGAACCTGCGACGTGCCATGTTCGAAAAAATTGACCCGAGTACGGAACAGGCGAGCTGGGCCGTTCCCATAGCGAAGGCTCTCGAGGAATCGAAACCCGAAAGCTCTTCTGCACTTCAAGCAATCAGTGGAAACGTTGATGGTGCTTCACAATCAGTCGAGATTATTACACCGGAGAAAGAGGCCCCTTCCGCAGAACAAGCGACTATCGTGCAACCCAAGGAGAATGAGGATTCATCTGACACGGAGAGCAAACTGCAAGGTCTACCACATGCTGGTAAGTATTGGCCCAATTCCACAGACCATCAAAAGCATGTCAGCTAACCCGCTGTGCGCAGAGCACCTCACAGGTCCTTCAAAGATAATCGACCATAAGGCCCTCAAAGATGGAAGTCTCAATACGAACGCCGAACACATCGAAAAGGCTATTGATACGCTCACGCAAGAGAAAACTGCGGAAGCTTCTGCAGTTCTGGAGAACGTTCACCCAGTGGCGGACCCAGATGATCACACCGATCGTATCGCTCGCGTCGATGACATGGCGAAGAAACTTAGACGGTCTGTCGAAAAGGCTTCGGCCAAAATTCGCCCTGGTAAGGAAGGTGTTGCGCTCGACCGTGGCTTCACACAGCATAGCTCATCTTCGGATTATGCAAGCTCTTCGGGTGACAGCGGAAGCAAACCCTATGCTAACCGAACACGCCGTATCACAAACGATGGAATCTTGGAGCTCAAAGCGAGTCCGTTCAAAGTTGGCCCAGCCAAGGTTCCATCAAAGGAACATCGTCGGAGGGTTTCGATGAAGCTTCCTATCAAAGTTTCTACCCCTCAGCGAGTCTCTGCCCGTCCAAGCACACAACACATGCATAGCGTTTCTTTCAGCACCGACGATAGTGCTGCACCTCCCTATGAGGCGGAAGAACGTGAGTTGGAGTACAAACATCGACACATCTTTGTTGGCACCGCGTCTTTGGATGACTTCCTTGAAATCCTCGAGATTACGCCAACATACAGTACGACGAAACGTCAAGTTGTCAAAGCTTTCGGTAAGTCAAATATCAAAAGCAAGACTAGGTGCATAGGACATACTGACGTGTAATTCTAGGCATCCTAGCTTGCGTCGAGCAGGTACACGCACGTCAGTCTTCGATCTCATCCGATGGTTGGAACTTCGTAACCCGCACGACTCACGACGACATACTCACCCATACAGACTACCTCACCGAGGCGCACGTCAAGCTCGGATCAATCTCCCTGGGCAAGTTCCTCGGCAAGATTCCCTTCGATGACAAGGGCGAGATCGCCGCGATCAAGGTCGTCGACGCTTTTTGTCTCGCGAGCCACCTCGACGGAGAAGCTACGTACGGAGCGCAGTCTAAAGCGAAGGCATTTCGCAGCTGGTATGTGCGGGAGAATGCGGCGAAGCAAGATTCTTGAGGGGCAGGGCTGTAGTTGGCGGCAGGTGAGCTGCTCGGTGGGAGTGGGGTGCGGGACAAATGCGTTCTCAAGGGGCACGTCGAGGTGCGGAAATTGTCTCTAGACTTGTTTGAATGGCGGCTGCATAGGATGTTGGGTGGGTTCGGTACGTGATGCGTTGTCGGCAGGACCTGGGGACTGCACGTTGCATTCTCTCTCTCTGCTGCACCTAATACAACCTTTGTCTTTTGAAGATCCGACCTGTAAATACATCAACCGTATTATGCACATGTTGTCGATGGACCGGCGTCCAATGCGAGTGATTTAGTGAAGTGGCAAAGTTATTTTGTCTACCCAGCTATGGTACATAAACGCAGGCAAGCGTCATCTGGATGGGTTGAGATACTGTGATTTACCCGGTAAACACTGCAAGTATGCCATGCCATGCACAGCACTTCCCATCCGAGTCCGCACCGCACTGCACCGCATGGGGATGCAGAGACACCGCTGACATGTCTCCCCAGCGGCTCTCGTGCTCGTTGCTCAGTACTCGACCGTCTTGACCCTGGGCCTGATCTCCTCGGGCAGCTCCTCGGCCTTGACGATGCCCATGTTAATGGCATCGCCCCAGAAGAAGAGCGCGCGCTCCTGCGTGTAGCCCAGGTAGTCGAATTCCTCCTCCTCCTCCGTCTGCGTCTGCGTCTCGTCAGCACTTGCACCAGCACCGCCCGCGCGCTCCGCTTCACTCACTTCGCTTTGCTTCTCCTCGGCGGCCGCCTCGTCGCGGACCTCCTTCGTAGCGCCCTCCAACGCGCCCGCCTCGGCGCTGCCCGGCGCCGCCTTCGCCTCGTCGTCCAAGTCCGGCATCCCCGGGACCACAGCCTGCACGATGCCCCAGGCGACCCAGAAGGCGGAGCTGGCCATGCGCCAGAGCCTGGTCTCAGCCATGAGTCTGTGCGTTTCGTTCTCGATGCTCTGCTCGACCTGGGCCTCGTGTTCGTGGTACGAGTAGCGCTCGCCGGGCTGGGCGCGGGCGTCGAGCATGAAAGCGGAGATGGTGGTTGGGGTTGCGGTGGCGGCGAGGGCGGTGCTGCTGCCGGAGGACTGGAGGGGGTCGAGATGGGGGGTGGGCGGGTTGGAGCTGTGGCCGCGGGAGGCCTTGAAGGCGGGGGTGTGCTTGAGGTAGGCGCGGATGAAGCGGTGTTGCTCGTCGGGGGTGGGGTAGATGGCCGTGTTGATGCGGTGGGGGGTGGGGTCGTGGTAGTTGTAGCACCATTCGTTCTGGGTGCTTGTTAGCTGTGGAATCCGCCGCGAGGACGGTGGTGCGAGCACGGGAGTCTTACAAAGTGGTTGGCGAATTCGTAGCCCGGGAGGTCGGCGTTGGAGTACTCGAAGTCGATGACGATGAGTTGTTTGTGCTCGTTCGCTGGGAGAAGGAGGGGCGACTCCCCTGACGGTGACATACGCAGTATGTTTCCGTATTGTGTCTGTGTCAATCTATCAGTCTGGTTGTACAACGCTCTAAAAGGTTGGCTTACATCGTTGTGAGCAAAGACCAGTCGTTCGTTGAGCTTGTCGATACCCCCGTATTGCTCTTCAAGCCAAGCTCGGTATTTCTCCACCGTCTTTCGGAAGACGGACCATTGCACGCCGCATACAAGCCCTCGATCCTTCCACCTATCAGCGGCGGACTGCACGCTGCCCTGAGTGCCATCTATGATCTGTTGGTCCAGCCAGGACATCCTCTTCTCTGCTCGATCAACCCACTTGTCCCAGCTCTGCCAAACGAAAGGACCCGCTTCTCGCTCTTTTGGAAGAAGGTCAATGCCTTCGTGTAGCTCCCTCATGCGTTTCGCAATTTGCTTCGAAGTGTCCGGCTGGCGGAGTTCTTGCGGAGTCAGTGCCCTCGCGTTGAAAAACTCCTCGAACCGTCCATTGGTGAAAGTTCCTAGCAGTCGGGGTCCGATACGCTTGCGAGCAAGCCTCCGCAAAATCTGCAATTCCGCCTCTCGATCGATCAAATGCTCGACCTGCGGACCGTATATGCGCAGTAGAAGTTTACTGAACAGGTTAGCATGATCCATTGGACGTGTGACTCTGACTTACGGAGGAGGACTCTTCGGTGCATGGACTCCTTCCTCGCGGGATGTCTGTTCGGGCAGATCTTTGGGAGGGGAAACCACGTATACAGCATTCGTCAAAGCGCCACTCAACCGATCGACGCTGATCTCGCCGCTCATATCCAACGGCACTCGCCGCCAGCCTTTGAGCTTCAAAGTATGCGTCAGTCGCACAATCTCATATTTGAAGGCTGCCCACGCCTCCTTTTCCTTCTTGGCTCGACGAGGAGTAGTCTTTGTCAAATCATCAGTGCTTTCTGACTCGGGACCGCCAGCACCATACGTCATAGTCTTAGAGTTGTCAAGAACAGCTTCGCAGCCGGGCACAAGCTGGTCGACAGAGTCAAAGTGGTCTTCTCCTGATGAGATAGTAGAGTTGCGTTTGAAAAGAGTCGACAGCTTCCGACTGTGAGAGCCGCCTCTGTGAAAGCGAGGCGATCCGTCTGTAGACTTGAGGGACATGGTTCTCTCGAGAATCATGGCGAGCTGATCCAGTGCTACCTCACCATCAGATGAGTCGGAGTCGCGCCTTTCTCCAGGATGTTCGCTTTTGGGTCCACTTAGGACGTGTTCGACTGCAGAGGCTACTTTGGCAGCTGCAGCCTTGCGCTTTGTTTTTCGTGCAGACCGGCGAGCCTTTTCCGTCTTGAGCCATGTTGTGACTTGCTTTATCAAATTCTCCTGCGAATGTCGCGAGGGGAGACCTTCGGAGCTATCTGAAAGCAGAGAGTTGTAGGATGAGTTGCCTTCGGTCGACTGTCTACTCGCTGTAGCAAGCCGTTCGACAGATGGTCTGCCAATGAGTCTCTTGCCGCCCACGTGGGCGCGGAATTGTTTGGCAGCCTGTCCGAGGTCAAAGTAGTCCCCACCACTTAGGTCCTTGTGTTGGCCTCGCATCAAGGGCGAGATGCTCTCGATCTCAGGGTCGGCAATGGAGACAACTGGAAGGAAGAGTAAGCAATCTTGTCTCGACTTTGAGCCATGGATGACGCGTCCATATGCGTGTACTCTTTCAAGTAGGCTTCGCGATGCTTTAATCACATGTTGTAGTATATTGTGCTAGGAACATCAAGATATGCACCAGAGCCGGTTCTTCTCATTCACTGAACATACAGCCACGAACAAGAAGGAAAACACATGGCTAGTGCAGCGGCAGAGTCCGAATGAAGTGACGACTTGAGCATCCTGTACAAAGCACCCGAAAGGGACGAATAGGCCGCATACGCAACAAGTACACAAGATCTGCATAGCGAAAGCACAAGGTAGAAAGAACTAACCTTTGGCGCTGCTCGAGCGCGGCGATGTGCCATCTTGCACGCTGCGGCCGCTCGGCTGCAGCTTTGGGCTTGTCGATGCAGGCCCTTGGGGCTCGCCATTCGAAGACGCCATTGCGCACTCACCAAGACTGTGGGAGCGATCCTGTAGTCGTGGGTCCGGTAGATGACAAAGTAAGCAGACCAGGCCAGTGAATTTCGCGAATTGCCGTATTCCTAGTGTGCGGCCGTAGCAATTTGTGTTCCAAGTCGAAGCGGGAATCGGGCGAGCAGGGCTACTATCGGTGACGCTACTGGGGCCTGCAGGCTGGGGTACACGTGCCAAGATTGATTGGCGTATGTACGGCGAGAGCTCGTGAACGCGTCGGCAGCTGGATGAAGAGAGGAGCAGGCAAGCTGAACTTGAAATACTCTTGCATGTAAATAGTTGCAAGTGGCGAGAGGAGAGCCCTGGAGCGAACGTACGTAGGCAGTCTTGTGAGGAGATACGGCGGCGCCTTCCCAGTTTCTCGAGCTCCTGCCCCGCGCCTATCAGCGGCTTGTGCAACGTGGGGCTTAGCTAGCTACGTAACCCGTTCGCCTGGACAGCGGACGCACGAGATAGTGAATGCAAACAGAGTTGGAGGTATGATGAAGATTTCAACGACATATTAACTAAGACTCTGTGTATCTCTTTCAGAGCGAAAGTCGGGTATCCAAGCTCCAGTTGCGCCACCCTGTTGTTTGTACCAAAGACCGATGCATACAGACCCAACAATATAAAACCCCCGTTGAAGTGAACGCCCAACACCTGATAATGCCAACTTAACGTACACCGCTTTCTTGTAGTGAATGTGCTCAAACAGCCCCCGCCCACTCGACCGTTTCGAGCGCCAGCATGACCAACACGAGTGTCGAAGGAAGGATCCAGACGACATAGCTTTGGAACAAAAGATTCGACATGGCGCCCATGTACACATTGTTGATCTGGCAAATCTGGGCTAGCTGCAACGCGCTCGGTGCACCCGTGAGCAGGAAGCAGACGATGACGAATATCGGGTCGTCCAAGATACTGACAGGTACAAACTTGGCCGTTATGGCCAGGAGAGGGGCCATGATGAGGGTCGGAATGAGCATCCGGCTCACGAGCGAAGCAATGACGAGCTTCTTTTCCACTTTGATGTCTTCAACGGAGCGATTGCCCTCGTCAGGGAGAGTGTTGCGGGCCAGATTGGCGCCTAGAACGACTAGGATGAGTGGCACAGCGACACCACCGCTCTGGCTAACGGCACGAGTAACAGAGTTGCTGAGAAACGTGCCCGGGTCAAAAAAGGCGTGCTGGACCGGAGGAATCGAGGCCACCACGATAGCTGCCAACATCGCCCACAACGGAGGGTTCATGAACTCCCAGCAGCCTCCGAGGAATTTGGCCGTGTAGTGGGATAGCTTCGCCAGCGTCCTCTGCAGCCATACCGGGAGTGCTAGGAATACACGCCGGGAACCGCGTGCAACAACGTCGCGGACAGATCGCGTAAAGCGCTGCAGGGCGTGTTGCACATAGAAAGCGACTTTCTTCGGGCCTTTGGGCGGATGATCTGCTTTGTATGACACCACAGTGCCATTTTGGATGCCCTCGTCAGGATAACCGTTCCCGTTCATGTTGCCGGGGCCCTTCACCACTGCGTTTCCATTTGTCGGCGTAGCAACTGTGGTAGCCGACTGCACGTTTTCTCGTTGTATGATGGAGTCTGAGTCCGACGACCCGGTGGAGATGGAAGTCGCATAGCTCGTGACGTTGCCAGACTCGTAGTCGGAGTGTGAATCGTCCAAGAGGCGGTCTGCCTCGCCATCGCTGTATTCGCCATTCTCCAGGATGCTGTTCCTGCCATCGTCTTCATCCTTGTACGCATCGGCAGGTGCCAGGAGTACGTTGAAGCCCCAGGTCCAGCGCACCAGCTGGCCGAGCTGCTGGAAAATAAGGAGGTAGAGGATGCCGCGGGCGGCTACCTCGTTGTCGTTATCGCCCGGTATTCTGTCCCAGTGAAGCCCAGAAAGCGTCTTCGATAACGAGATAACGAGCGAGATGGGAAGAGAGTTCGAGTTTCCAAACACGGCCATGGCAACCACGAAATTGCGGCCCCTCTTGCTAAACCCGTATAGCTTAGATATGGTCAACGCAGCGAGATAGGAAATGATCAATTGGACGACGAAGATGAACGGGATAACGCCCAGCTCAACCAATTTGTCGGCGCTGAGCTGCGATGCAAGCTTTGTAAAGACTGGCGCAAGGGTCAGCAACGAGGTAATCATTGCGCAACCGTCAATTCGCTGATGGCGTGTGGCACTCACTCAAGCATGGCGTGAACAGCTGGGTGTTCAGGTTCGCCACGAATTTCTGCGCGTCCGCATCGAACTGGCCCATCCTGGCGACTATGTATCCCGGAAGACTGACGCACACCACCTCCATGACAGCCTCGAAGACGAGCAGTGTGAGGTTCGCGAAATCGGGATGCGAGCTGTGCGGCGTGCGGTTGTGCTTGAATGCAGCCAGGAAGCCATTGCCGCCACTGTAGGGGTCTGAGGGCATGGCCATGAAGTCGGCAGAGGGAGAGGAATTGAGGTTGCGAAGACGAAGCGACTGGACGGCGCCATTGAAGAAAGACATCCTGACGCGCCTGCCTCAGCGGAAGACGTGACGGCGGAGGAGTGCGAGAGGGTACTTGAAGCAGATGGAGCGTGACGCTTGGCTACGTTGGACGGGGGACGTGTATCGGAACAGCAAACGTCACAGGGGCGCGGGCGACGGTGCAGGCCTAGGAGAGCGGAGCAAGCGCACAATGCTGGGGGGCGCAAGTCATCTTTGGCGTGTTTGCTTTGGTGGAGAAGCAAGAAGCAAGAAGCAAGAAGCAAGCACTGCCCAGGTCATGGCCATGCCAATGCCTATGCAGCCGCCGGGGTTGCGTAGCAGGGCACTAACAATGGGAGCGTGGCTGCTAGCCGTTGTAGCTGCCCAGATGCTCGCTGGGCGGAAGAGCAGGCGATCGCACATGAAGAGCGGATCGGAGCCTCGTCGCGCATGGCGTCGCGGCGTGCGGCCAGCGCAAGAAGGCAGTCCATCTACGAAGATTTCGTCGTCCCTCGTCTCCCCCATTGCGTTTCCGTTCTGCTTCTGCCTCTGTCTTGCCCTGGTCCGTCCATATCGATCGGATCGAGCCGCTCACCACCCGCTTGGCTTGGCACGCCCCTCCATCGCCCCAGCAGAGCGACATCATAATCAAGCTCGCATCCGCCGTGGCCAGCCTGCTTGTGGGCACGACACGACGCACGACGCACGACACAACCGGTTCCTTGATTGTCCCCCGCCCCCCTTTCCCTCCTCGTGCGGCCTGTGTGTGTGCATTTCTCGGGCGTGCCGCCATGCTCCAGACGCGTCCAGCTTAGCCGGCCTGCCAGCATACTCCGTGCAGTGTATTTCATTGCGTCACTTCCTCCCCGCTAAGAAGGCGTCTCGACCTCCACCTCAACTCCAGAGTCCACGTCTCTGCCCGACAGCTAGCCAGACGCAGGGCCCTTCGTAAAGCTTCCTACTTCCCCTCTGCCATTATCTTTACCTCGCCGCCATGGATTCCGCCGCTTCTACCCCCACCGGCGACGACTTCGACTCCGACGGCCCCTTTGGCTCTCCCTCACCCTCTTCGCCCGCCAGCGGCCACGATGTGCGGCCCAGCCTTGCCCCTGGCTCCCCCCCAGACGGCCGCCCTCCCGCTCGCTCCGTGTCTACCAGTGGTGCTACCGCCAACATGACGCCTTCGTCCACTCCGCTTGGCAATATCAATGCCGCACGGAACCCTCGTCCACCAAACGCATCCACCATTTCCAGCCGTGGAAGTGGTCTCAACGTCTCGCAGGATATAATGGCAAGGATAAAAGCGGTCCATCTCGGCCGACAAGGCGCGCCGCCAGGCAGAGCACTGAGCCAACCCGACATCAAGTCGCCGGGTCCCGGTGGCCCTGCATCTCCTGGTGGCCCCATGTTTGGCAACCCTGGGGGCGTTCCCTCCAATTTTCGCATGCCCCCGCAGGCCAAACCAAGTATGTCCTCTTTTCAGTCAGCGCCCATAATACCTGGTAGAACTGGTGCCGGCGCAAAGCCTTCCCTTGCTGAGAAGCGTGGGCTGAAGCTACCAGGGGGTCTGCCCGGAGGTCTGCCCGGAGGTCTCCCCGGATCACCCGCACCAAACAACAGCACTGCACCTCCTGCTGGCAGGAAGAATCGACCCAGCTTTAAACTCCCGCCTATTAATGGCGACAACCCCTCGGACAATCCCCCTAAGCAGGAGACCATGATGGACAAGTACGCCGAATTCATCGACATCAAAACCGGAAGTTTAAAGTTCAAAGGCAAGGCTGTCCTCAACTCAGAAGGCGTGCAGTTCGCAAACGGCATGTCCTTCAACATATCGTTAGATGAAGTGGACACGTTGGATGAACTGGGCAAGGGCAACTACGGCACCGTATACAAAGTCAGACATGCTCGGCCCCGAATGAGGAAACCAGGACAAGGATTGGCAGGTAACAAAGCGGCACCCGGCTCGCCGTCGCGTACAAACTTCGAGGGCGAAGACTCCAGTCCGACTACGAACAAGACCTCAGGTGGGACCGGCATCGTGATGGCCATGAAGGAAATGCGGTTGGAGCTGGACGAAGCCAAATTCGCGACTATCATCATGGAGTTAGACGTACTTCACCGCTGCGTATCCCCGTACATCATTGATTTCTATGGCGCCTTCTTCCAGGAAGGCGCTGTATACATATGTATGGAATTCATGGATGGCGGCTCGTTGGATAAGTTATACGCAGACGGCGTGCCGGAAAACGTTCTGCGAAAGGTTACTTGGGCGACTATCATGGGACTCAAATCGCTCAAGGATGATCACAACATTATTCACCGAGACGTGAAACCTACGAATGTCCTTGTCAACACCAGAGGTCAAATCAAGATCTGCGATTTCGGCGTCAGTGGTAACCTAGTCGCCAGTATCGCGAAAACAAATATTGGGTGTCAAAGTTACATGGCGCCGGAACGAATTTCCTACGGAGGCATGGCTCAGGCAGGCGCAAATCCTGGAGGCGGCACGTACAGCGTGCAGAGTGACATCTGGAGTCTCGGTCTCACGATCATCGAATGCGCACTAGGCCGATACCCATACCCACCTGAGACGTATAACAACATCTTCAGTCAGCTCAGCGTAAGTGATTCCCAAAACATTAAGTTATCCACACTGATCAAACATTGTAGGCTATTGTGGATGGTGATCCCCCGGATCTTCCCGAAGAGGGCTATTCAGAACTGGCTCGCAACTTTGTACATGGTTGCTTGAACAAGATTCCCAACTTGCGTCCAACGTACGCAATGCTTCTGCAACACGCATGGCTTGCGCCTCTCATCAAGCCACACACTATTACCGAAGAAGAGGAGGAGGAAGTGGAGGCGGCCGTCGCAGCTGAACCCGATGCGGCTGCTGGCGATCAGGGCACCCCTGAGTTGATCGAGGCCGTGCATGACCAGGAGGTGGCGGATTGGGTGAAAGCTGCGATTGAAAGACGGCGGCAAGGAAAACTGGGTAAAGGGGTCGAGAAGCCAGCCCTGCACGCAGCACCATTAGATGCTATCAGCCCTCCGCTGAACGGCGGCCCTAACGGACTAGAGGAAGCAGCCCCAGTAACAGCCGAAGAGTCATAAGCGCACACGATCGTCTTTGCTGCCAGATTCGGACGTTCCCAACGTTCTCTCGACACTACCGTCGCTTTACATAGGAGACCTGAAAATGGCGCCTACGTACATAGCGTCCCCTCAATTCTCCGACGGAAGCTAGCATCACGCACCCATAGCTGTGCGGTCGGCAGGAGTTGCGGCGCAGGCCAGCGCCTTGTTTTGAAGTGTTGGTGCGCAAGGTCGTTGATTGACGGCGCATACCCTTGGATTTGGGATGAAGGAATGCCGAAGCATTGGACCATAGACAACAAGCGCATGTACCTACGTAGACGAATATCAGTTACCTGTCGCTTGATCAGATAAGATGATGACTACGTGAAGTCAAGCTGGGCGAACGTATGCTCCGGTAAAAGATCCTCTGCTATTTCTAGAAATATTCCGGGGTTGCAGGGATCTTTGTCGGCGTTGGCGTCCGCACGTGACCAGATCTGGGCATGCGCCCGCCAAGAACGTTGTTCAGGCCACGTTCAATGATGTTACTTGGAGATCGTTATTACGATCTTTCAGGCCACGCCGCCTCCACCCCACCAACTTTTCACGACTTCGTCCGCACGCCGATATATGCACTGCAACCAGCGGTAGCATCTTGCACTCTCTCGTTTCCTGAGGTTCTTCTTTCAGTGCCCCTCGTCCGTTTGGACAAATCGCCAAAATGTCCGGGACAGACTACACATACGACGGAGAAGTATGAACCACCCGCGCGCATAGTATGAGGCATGCTGACTTCTACACAGGGACAATTCTTCCCCTACTTCATCGTTACCCTCACCAGTTTCGTCACGATACCCGTCACTTACTCGCTTCTAAAGCCCAGCAAAGGTGCGCGTGCGCCCGCCAAATACGTGCATAAGTACCTACTAAACTATCCACAGAGCTTGAGAGCACTGCGACCCGTATATCATCCGAATTTTCACCAGAACACGCCGACCTCGTCGAGAAGCAGCGCAAGAAGCAGAAGCGGAGGGAGCGAAGGATAAAGAGGGCCATTGTCAGCTTGATTGGTTGGTCCGTTATTGCGGGCATGATTTACCTGATCATCGTCACTGCGCAAAACGTACCGAAAATCTGGGACCCTTATGATGTCTTGGGTGTGTCTAGGGTACGCTTGTCGCCCCGTTATGCAATGTATGGAGCGCATGTTAACAGTCAAGCAGTCAGCAAGCGAGAAAGAAATTAAGAGACATTACCGGAAGCTGTCCCTCACCCAGCATCCCGACAAGCGACGTGAAGACCTAGAGAGGAACATCACCGCAGATGCGATCAATGATCACTGGGTAGAGGTCACAAAGGCATTCAAGGCACTGACCGATGAAGAGGTCCGCAACAACTACATACAATTTGGCCACCCCGACGGAAAGCAAAGCTTCAGCATTGGTATCGCTCTACCCCAGTGGCTCGTGTCCGAAGAATCTGGCAAATATGTTCTCCTTATGTACGCCCTCGCCCTCGGTGTGATTCTCCCTTACACGGTCGGCAAGTGGTGGTACGGCACTCAGCGGATGACCAAGGAGAAGATCCTCATCGCCAGCGCCGGTAACCTGTTCCGCGAATATGACAACGACCAGGGCGAAAGCGGCGTTGTTGGGGCTTTGAGCAGCGGCGAAGAATTCAACGACGTTCTGGCAGGACACAAGGCCGACAATGGACTTGCCAAGCTTGAGCAGAAGGTCCTGTCACCAGAAACCGGTGCTTTGGTCTTGGGCGCACTGTCCAGGAAGGACCGTCAGAAGCTCGACGAGCTGGAGGACAGCAGAAGGCGAAAGGTTCTTACGCTGTTGTGGGCATACCTCGGGCGTGTTGAGCTGGAAGATGAGACTCTCAATGAGGAGAAGTACGAGGTCGCACCGATCGCGCTCAAGCTCAACGAGGGCTACACATCCATCGCCTTGGCATATGGCTCCACCAAGGCCGTTCTCGCCGCATACCACACTTCTCAACTTCTGATCCAATCGCTGCGACCTGGCGCATCGCCTCTGGAACAGCTTCCTCACTTCACACCCGCCGTCGCTCACGCTGCGGAAGCAGAGCGATCGCGGTCTCACTTGTCAATTCAGGAATTTATGCACCTGCCAGTAGCTGAACGCAAGGCGCGAGTCGTCGCACCTGGTCTTCTGTCGGGTTCACAGTATACGCAAGCCCTAGCCGTGGCGTCCCAGATTCCCGTTCTGCATGTGGAGAAGCCATTCTTCAAGGTCGTCGGTGAGCGCTTCGTCACACCAAGCAGCTTGGTCCAATTTGTCGTCAAAGCGCGTTTCATTCCTCCGGGATCCACCAATGTCCCCGAGGTGAACCCGAAGGATCTCCTCGATATTGATCCGGATGAGGGAGATGTCGCTGCTATCACAGGCCGCAAGGACGATCGCTCCGGCCAGAAGCCCATCCAGCCACCTCTGGCTCACGCACCTTACTACGCTCGCGATCACGCACCCAAATGGCACATCTTCCTCGCAGACAGTAAGCAGGGCCGCATCGCTGTGCCTCCTTTCACGTTCTCTACTTTCGACAAGCCCATCCTCGACGAGAGTGGGAAGCCAACCTACAATGTGCAAACACTCAAGATGCAATTCGGTGCTCCGCCTCAGCCGGGTGCCTACACCTTCGTGATGCACATGATCTGCGACAGCTACATCGGCATGGACAGCAAGATGGAAGTGACGCTCAATGTCGAAGACGCGAGCAAAGCTGAGGAGGTCGAAGAGGAGGGCGAGATCAGCGAGCCAGATGAGGGTAAGCAACCATCGAGTCGTGTTGTGTTTCAAAATGCATGTGTGACTGACGATTTTATTACAGATACAATTGCTGGCCAGATGCGCACGCTGAAGTCAGGCGGTGCGCCGGCGCCCAAGAAGCGCAGGGGTGTCGACGACGATTCTAGCGACGGCAGCGACACCGAAGGCGACGTCGAGTCGGAGAGTGAGACGGATACCGACACCTCAGATGAGGAGTAGTCTCCTCCCCTTGTCAACTTCTCATGTTTGGTTGGCAGGCTTTTCTGCATGAGTAGCTCGTAGGTTTGATCAGGCTCCGTTTCGGCGAATGGCATTTGCAGGCGTTTTAGACCAATATCCCTGGTGGCTCGGAGTAGGGCCGGTAGCAACTGGGTAGGGACGGATCCAAGGGAATAGTACATGTACAGAACAATTCAATAGCTATGCATGTTGTTCACGCACTTGGGTTTGCGCGTGTCTATGTCGACGCTGCACGTCTTCCACGCCTGCGACGCTGGCTAGAATCAAATCACAGTGAGCATCTTCACGCTTGTTTGCCAGTGCCATCGGCGGGATGAACGCAATGTGGCGAGTCTCAAGTCGAGAGCCACTCTGCCTCACGGGTAAAACATCGTCGACAGAAGAAAATCCAGGAAACTGCCATATACATCGAATAGCACCCCCCCCCCCCCCCCCCCCCCCCCCCCCCTTGATTCGCCCACCCCGAACGCCAACACTGGGAAAGTGCTCTCCCGAGCAGCCTTAGCATTAAGGTTATCACGTCAAGATCGCCCCCGGCATTTCACGGGGACGCGGTGGGGTCTCACATCGCGATGCGGTGCAGGGGTCGCGCAACGCGCAGGGTTTCACGCGCGCCGCAACACCATCGCACGCCACAGCGAGGCCGGCGCGATAGGCCGCCTGGATTTGAGAATCCCCGGTTCCTGGGGTTTTGACGTGCGGCAGGTGCAGGGGTGCGGGGGGCACCTGATGTGCGGCTTGGCGGGGTGCGGGAGCCTGAGATCCGAGGGGGTCTGGCAGCGAGGGCGGGGGCTGCGGTGGGCTTTTTGCGCCTGAGGGGGCGAGCGGGGGTTTTTAAGCTCTCTTGGCGGGGGTTTTGGCTGCGGCGTGGGTGAGCTTGGCGGAGGCCGGGTGGGAGGTGCGCCGGTGAGGACAGGGCATGTCGGGCATGACAGGTCGACAGGTTGGAATGCGGCTGTCAAACGCGTGTTCGGCTCCTGAGGACTGCCTGCGGAGGGGGAGATATAAGCCTCAGGTGTGCCGGTGCCTTATGCATCGCACGCACTCACCTCCTTCACTCTCTTCGCTCGTCTAACACTCCGTTGGGGCTTGCCCGGTTAATACTTGTTTACCTTCTTACCTACGCGGCTTTGACAGTCTGCTTGATTGCTTGCTTGTTGTATAACGACCGGTCGTTCTTTGCCTATCCTTCTTTTGCAACATTCGCGTCTGTGACGTTTAGTTATTTACCTTACTTTTCTAATTCCTTGACTTGTATTAACCGGGTTTCGTCGATACGGAAAGATGGGTATCAAGACTCTGTTCACATTGGCCATTGCGACTGGTCTCGCTGGTGCGCATTTCCTCTTCTGATCCCACGGATATCTGAATGGAGACTGACGTTGCGACAGCCGCAAAGCCAATCAACACGCCCGAGGCGCTCCCCGCGTACCCCATGAGCAGGCGCCAGGGGAATGCCGTGCAGAACGGGTTTGGCGGGCAGGGTTTTAACTTCATCGACGGGTTCAACCGGTTCAACGACCAGGCGCAGGTGGTGCAGGTCAAGCAGGAGGTCCTGCAGATCCAGGACAACGGGTTCCAGCAGCAGGTTGTACAGCAGGTCAACGAGGTACTGGTCGTGAACCAGGAGCAGAATGGGTTTAACAATGACCTGAACAACCTGTTCCGCAAGGCCAACTTTCGCCGCGAGAGGGACCAGGAGAGCACGGTTATGCTCGTGGTCCAGCAGATCCAGGTGTCGGTCGCGGATGACCGGGGCAACGCATTCGAGCAGGAGGTCTTCGTGCAGAGCGCGATCGTGGCGAACCGCGGCGCGAGGAGCACGAACACGGTCATGCGTATGTGCCTTCTTACCCCTTGTTTCCCTGCTCCATCCCGCTAACGACCCACAGTCTTCGAGTCCAAGGCCATCGTCGCGACCCAGATCCTCGGCAACCGTGGCAATGGTTTCGGCGGCATCGCAGGCGTCGGCAACGGACGCGCGACGGACGTCGCCGCCCTCCCCACCAAGACCGCCGACGTGCAGCTCTTCGGCGCGCGCCCCACCTGGTCCGACGTTGCGGAGGACCCAGCGGCGACACTTGGCGCAGTCTGGCAGGCTGAGCTCGAGGACCTGCAGAAGGCCGACCAGGACGCTGCTGACAACCAGGCCAACCGCGAGGCGGCGCAGAAGGAGAAGGAGGCCCTTGATAAGGCGAAGGTGGAGCAGGAGGCCCAGAAGAAGGAGCAGCAGCAGAAGCAGGAGCAACAGCAGCAGAAGCAGGAGCAGGAGCAGCAGAAGCAGGAGCAACAGCAGCAGAAGCAACAGCAGCAGAAGCAGGAGCAACAGCAGCAGAAGCAACAGCAGCAGAAGCAGGAGCAACAGCAGCAGAAGCAGGAACTGGAGCAACAGCAGCAGCAGCAGCAGCAGCAGCAGCAGCAGCAGGAACAGGAGCAACAGCAGGCCGAGGCCTCGCAGTCCGCGGAGGCATCGCAATCCGCCGAAGCGACATCGACGTCTGCTGCTACAGAGGCGACCCCCGCTGCTGAGTAGACGTGCGCTTCCTGCTGACGGAGCTGCAATCTACGAGCCTATGGGCGAGCAATGCATAGAAGAGCGAAGAGTATGAGTATACCCTCGGAGGCGTTTCGTTGGCATTCAGTTGCACATGGTTGTTTTTCTTTTGATTTGGGTTTGGCGCGGAATAGCTGCAGCTTCTTGATGACTGCCTGTTCTCGACTGGTTCGGAGAATGCTGATGAAATGATGTGACGAGTATGGTGGTTGAGATGAAGGCACAGTGAGGGGAATAGGAAACAAGATAGTATGACCATGAAATGTTAAATTTGTAAAGTTTACCTGGGGTCTTGTCGATTTGGTGTGTGGCCTTGTTTGATTACGATCGCGAATATAGACGGCGAGCGGTGATGTTGGTGTTGGTGTCAGCGTGATGCTTTGGGTGACGTTGATAGGGATGAAGTTGGAGCTCGGGTGGTACGTGCGCTCCGCCACCGACCTCCGCCTTATCCCCGCGGCGAAACTCTCCACTTCCGCTGTCACATCATTCCCCCAACGGCGCACCACTCTTTTTCCAGCATGGCCTGGCCTTACCCGTGAAGCGTTTGCTCCTTCTTGCCAGATAATTTTATCAATTCGCCGTGAACGCAGTCAACGCTGAGGAATAAGTCAGGGGGGGATAGCCAAAGTTAGCCATCTTACGACCGGGAACAGATCGCGAGAAACTCTAGAAACCGGCATTCTCTTGGATCCACCACAATCTGCCTATACACTGGATGCTTGTGGATAACACACGACTGTTTCATCCAGCATGGCCGAAGATGACGCCCTCGTCGTCATTGCCCCTGCAGGCGACCTGATACTGGATGTAAGGCAGGCAGAAGGAGCCACCCGTTTCTCCTACCGCGTTCATTCCAAAGTCATCCGAGACAGCTCGCGCTACTTTGAGAATCTCCTCAGCGACCGGTTCAGCGAGGGAGAGCAACTGTCGGCCGCGCTCGAAGCCTTGAAACTAGCTGGGCACTCAGATCTTGCCGACGCGCCCGTCGATGCTTTGCCTCGAATCGCCATTGTGGACGTCGGTAGAACGAGTGCATCGAGCATACGGAACCTGGTCGCCGACTTTCTGCGTGCCATACATGGCCAGGACCTCTCCGTTGCCATACCACCTGTGCCAAACCTGGCCAACATCGCGGTTGTCGCCGATCGATTCGATGCAACCGATACGCTCTCGCGGTATGTGCGGAGAAAGAAATACGGGTCGTTGCTGGACGCAAAGTCAGCCAAGGGAAAGATAAGCACGGGCATGACCGAGGAGCGGGTACGGCAGAAGCTGCTGGTTGGGCTGTTGTTCGACCATGCGCCTTGGGTTACGCGGTATTCGAAGCACCTCATCTTACGAGACTCGTCGCAATGGCAACCAGGCGTGGAGGAGAACCACACCAGACCGCTGTGGTGGGATCTGCCGAACGGAGTTGAAGACGAACTGATACAGCGCCGTGAGTACATACTCGAGGCGATTAACTCACTCCAATCGCATTTCCTCAAGCTGTATACATCCGGCGAACGGCAGTGCAAACTAGGCTACGACACGTCCATACAATGCGACTCATTCCAACTGGGCGAAATGGTACGTTTCTTTATCAGGCTGGGCACATTACGGTTGCAAGGGACCATATATGACAATACCGAGCCGACGTACCACACTGGAGATGTCGAACGATTGTTGGAGTCGCTACGTCAATGTTCATCATATCAAGTCGATCGTAACCACGCCCACTGCGGTCTACGGACAAGGCTCCTACCTCTAGTTGATTTGATTCAAAATCAACTGTGTTTAGACACAACGAGCCTCGACGTCGGTCTTTGCCTTGAATGTTGGAACAATCACCGAGACACATACGCCTGGTCCGCAGCGAAGAGACCGGTATTGTGGGCTCAACCTAGGTCTTTGACCGGCAGCCGGATGCTCCAGGGACACCAACGAACGCCTAGCAGCTGCCTTCACAGGCATGTTGTGGTTCGGGATTTGTTCATGGCCACCGAGAGGGACTGGACGGCTAGGGACGCCTACTGAAGGCACTGCAAACCATGCACTACGACCTCATCTCCTGAGACTTCCAGGCGGCGATCAGCCCCCAAGTCCCAACATACTGCGCCGAGCCTGCCCTGCACGCAAGGCTGGCTCGTGCTTGTCGCACCCCGGTCACACCAGCCCTATGAAGCCACAGCCGTTGCAGTTCAGCCTAAGGCAGAGACCAGGTGGGTCCATTATGGTTAGTGCCGGTAAAAGATACATTCTGCATTATAAATACCTGTGGGTTTGCCGCGGGGCGCTCGGTGCCGGTTGCCGTCAGTAGGCGAGAGACTGGAAATCAGCCCTTGGTTGTGCCTTGGAAGCGCAACTGCAGTACCGAATGTGGTGTGCCATTATATGTAGAATAGTTGGCTTACTGTGGGGTAGTTCGCCTCCATGGGGGAGTAGTTCACGAGCCGCGACCACGGTACGTCTGTGTCTTGAGCCAATGCTCATAAACAAATGAAATCGCTGTGTTCTGGTCAAAGGGTTCGCAAACTGATGCGGCGCGGCTATGCAGGCCACGAAGTAGGCCGTGGGGCGGGCTGTGTAGCTGGGCTGTGTTGAATGTTCGCCCTCACGAAACACAGCCCCACACAACACCGCGCGCAGAGCAAAGTGTCCTTTCAGCAGAACGCCACAAGGCAGGTAAATAGTTGTTTGATCCACATGTCTGGGTGTCTCGTGTTTGTCAGAGGTTCTTTTGGGGTTTGAGCCACGCAAGGCAGGCATGAGGCAGAGAGAGGCGCACACTGTATGTTCTGTTGATAAGCTAGTGGTATAAGAAGTTGCCAGAGCCATGGTCAACATGTATTCCATTCCGGTACATTAGGTCACGACTTGCGAAAAGGGAACCTTCCTGTTTAGTCACATGCGTAATATTCAAACTCAGAAAGCATACTAAAGCACCTACCCCATGTCTGTGTCACAGGCCACCTACTTGTTCAATCACTGCCACAACGCCCCTCCACCCAGCATATCTCAACGACGCGTAATACTACTATCGGGCGCTTACTCACAGCGAAATCCACACAGCATGTCAATGTTCGGCAGCCTGAAGAAAAAGCTCTCCAGACGGGGCTCAAACCCGCCCTCACAAAAGTCGGCTGAAGCAAACACGTCGACCCAGGGTGGCTATCTTGCTCCTAGCAACAACAGCCCGCTCACCAATCCTTCGTCCGCAACTAGGCGTCCTAGTGAGCAGAAAACTCTTCGTTTTTGCAATGCTATATTAACAATCATCAGGTAACTCATCCACCAACCCTTTCGCACGACAAGGCGCCAACGACCCGCCTCCAGCATATACTCCCGGATCAGCAGCCCCAGCACCCATCTCCCGCCAACCTTCTATAGGACCAGCCACTGACGACGACCCCTATGCCTTCCTCCGGAACTTCGACACCGTCTTCCTCATCGACGACTCCGGCTCCATGGCCGGCGGGCGCTGGGGCCAAGTCGAGCAAGCTCTCAGCGTCATCGCCCCCATTTGTGCAGAGCGTGACGAAGACGGCATCGACGTGTACTTCCTCAACAACAAGAAGATCTGGAAGCACCAGCGCACAGCCGGCCACATCATCGAGATCTTCCAGGACGCCAAGCCCGGCGGGCAGACCTTCACGGGCAAGCGCCTCTACGAGATGCTCGCGCCGTATCTGGCGCGCTACAAGAAGGACCCCGCCAACACCAAGCCGGTCAACATCATCGTGATTACCGACGGCCAGGCGCACGACGATGTTGCGGGGACCATCCAGGACGTTGCGAAGAAGCTGGACCGCTGGGAGGCGCCGCCGTGGCAGGTCGGCATCCAGTTCTTCCAAATCGGAAATGATCCCGAGGCGCGGAATATGCTCAAGCAACTCGACGACGAGCTGGCGGGTAGCGACGACCTGAGGGATATCGTGGACACGGTGCCGTTTACGAGCGAGGGGGGCGCGCAGCTATCTGCGACGGGCATTATGAAGGTGAGCACGGCTTATGTTGCGAGAGAGTGTGCAGTGCTAAGCTAACGGGCGTAGGTGGTGCTTGGTAGCGTGAATCGCCGCCTCGACCGCAATTCTAAGGAACTTCACCGATGAGGGTGGGTGAATCCTTCCTGCCATTCTCGATGTCCAGGGCTATCTTCAGTGTACAGAGGGCGGGTGTGCATGCCACCCCTCCATAACTGTCGCCTTTTTTTTCTTTTCTTTTCCATGCGTATGTTTCCTGTTTTTCTGTTTCATCGGCTGGCGTTCATGGTTGGGCTGCTGTGCACGCACACTGGGTGTCGTGCCACGGCATGGGCGGGCGGGTCAGTTGCTTTGCTGTTCAATCAAGATACCCGACCGCCACCACACCTCTCACGACTATCACGGCTATCACGGTTCTACCCCCGCCAGAAGGGGTGTCCCGCTTGCATTAGATTTCTTTAGCTCCGTCTCGGAGCCACTTATAGACGAGCAGCGTCCCCCCGATAGGTCTGACCAGGGGAGCGTTGTAGTAGTATACGTGAGATGTGAATGTTTATTGATGCGAATTGGCTGCTTGGAATATGCGTGTATGTGCTGTGACTAGGTACTGCATATGCAGATGTTGGAGGGGGACACGTGGTACGGTACCGGTGAAGAGGGGAAGTGTGCCTGGCGAGGCTGACTTTGGATGTCGATGGATGCTACTGGGTCGACGGGTGCTACGGGCTCGAAACTGGATACCTAGTGGGGGGACGCATGTAGGATTGCAGACACGGTACGGTGGTGTTGATAGCGCCTTTGGGAGAGATTGCGTTGGATTGGACTGGATTGGGCTTGCTGAGCGATGGTCTAGCTCGGGGAGCTGCATGCACTCGCGGTTTACCTGTTGATATGGATGTGGGTGATGCTACATCGGTGCGGTGAGTAGTGTCGCTGAGTTGGGCGGGTTGCTCGGAGCTGTGGTTGCAACCTTTGTTTGGGATGTGCTCGTATCTGTGGCTGTGGCTACATCTGGAGACATGGGGAGCTGATGGCATGGTGATGGTGTCAACCACCTTCAGGAGATATGAGATCGATCACACTATACGAGTTGGAATAGGAATTTCAGCAGTGAAGTAAATCCCGTGTCGAGTAATCACAAAGCCAATGTCAATCACACCAAACAGCAGCGGTATCTAGCCCTAACGCCTGGAACCCAATAAACCGCAATGTAAGCTACGCCTGTTCATGTCCAGAGTGAAAACCATTGCCCAGCCCCAGCGATGCCGAAACGTCCCTGATGATGCAAAGAAACCTGTCAACCCATGTATTCAGAGCCACCAACAAGCAGTCGTCAAGTTCCTCACTCTTCTCCCCATGGCATCGGCATCTTCTCGAGGGTCTCGATGTTCGGCTTCATCTTCGTAAGGTGCGGAATGAGATCGGTGTAGAGTTCCTCTTGGTTCTTGTGAACAAAGGGACAGTTGTCAGTGCAGGTTCCGGAATGACGCTTGCACTTGGTGACGCAAGTAGGGGGATGGGGCAGTTTCTTGCCGTTGTCCCCGGGGATCTCGGGCCACTTGGGCTTGCGGTGCTTGCGACTGATATATTTCTTGAAATTTCCCTTCTTGCCCTTCTTGCTCTTGGTGTCTTCTTCGTCGCTGCTATGGGTAAGTTGGTCGGAACCTGTAAGCGGTTCATCGATGCAGACTACTTACCTTGAGGGAACTTCCATAGCTTGGGACACGAGCGTCTTGATGCGCTCGGTCAACTCGGCGGAAGGTTTGTCAGACTCCTGGGTGGAAGCACCCTCAGCGATTTTTTGGACAGTCGAGATGGTGCTGACTTGAAGGGCCTGCGTAAGATGCGCGAAGATGTGGCCGGCGCCCAGCTTGTGGATAGCGAAGTCGCGCAGGGTGATCGAGTGCGCCAGCTCCTGCAGCCTGAGCTGCCACATAGTAGCTTTGTGGTGCTCCTTGGAAACTTCAAGCTGCTGCTGTAGGTCGTAATCGCGGGGTGCCATCGTTATCACTGCAAGAAGATGTCTAGAGGGGTATTGGAAGTGGCTGCAGTGGTCGTGGTGGGCGGGTGGGACTTTCATATGATCTCTGGAGCGCACCCAAGGATCTATCGTCTACTATCCCGCAATAGGGTAAGTGCGTGACGAAGGTAAAGGTCCGGAGCCGGCCTGCTCGCTCACCTTCACTTGAAAGACCACGCGCGTTTGCGACCGCGGGCACTGCACCAGGGTATCAACATGCACTAATAGTTTATGTGAAGTAGGAATGCCACTATTTTTCTCTATTTAACCTTGAGGTGACCACGGTGACCGCAGATTGCAGGTCGATTGCGGCACGTGCTCTCACCATTCACCGGTGAAGTGAGCTTTCCTCCACGTTAGTAACGACTAGCGCGGGGCGTGAAAACATGTGACCCATGCACGGACCTGGCTGCGACAACTATATATACCCCGCCTACCTCCCACGCTCGATCTCTTTTTCTCTCCAGAGCCCGGTCGCAGGAACTATGCCTGCCACAACGCTTTCATGCTTTGTGCACAGCTCCCACAGGTAAGCTTACTTGTTCAAGTTGTGGAAATACTATACTCACGTCAGTAGAAAATATCGCTGCTGAAGCCGTAGAAAATATCGCTACGCCGACAGAAAATATCGCTGTCGAAGCCGTGGAAAACATTGCCACGCCAGCAGAAA